>CM038682.1:1909844-1957061 GCA_021605205.1 Aegilops longissima | reverse complement strand
TCACCATGGCTCCTCCCTCCAAACGCAGAAAAAACTATCCCATACCCAATAATACACCGTAGGCTATTGGAGAATGGTATGATCTATCTATTCTGTGTCTTGGATGTGAAAATGGATGCAAAGTGGTGGAGATCGGCGCGGGCTTGTGAGGTTACAGAGAAGAACGAGAGAGAGAGAGAGGAGGAAACAGAGTGCGAGCAGCCAGAGGAAGGAGACGGCCTGGCGAGCCTTATCCCGAACTCTTCGGTCAACTCTTGGCCGAAGAGCTCTTCAGCCGCCCGCTGGCCGAAAAGAGCCCACTTCGGCCTCGCGTGGGCCGAAGCTACGATTTTCGGCCGGCCGGCCACCAACACCACCTCTTCGGCCCAGTCGAGCCCTACTTCGGTCAAAGCCTGGACGAAAAGTCCTTTTCGGCCAAACCCGGGCCGAAAACAACCTCTTCGGCCAGCGCGAGGCCGATGGGGTCATAGTTTTGATTTTTTCGCGTTTAGTGCTATAGTTTCCGAATTTGCTGCACAAAAAGTTATAGTTTTGAAAAAAAATCAGCATCTTTTCCCAGTGAGAGAGATATCTTGGGGTCTCAATGATGTACCCGTGCTGCATAACATGCCACATATCATCATCAATAGCCTTGAGGTGAGTGCGCATATTTTGCTTCCAGAAGGAGTAACCTGTTCCATCGTAGATAGGAATCTTCTCGCTCGACCTGAAGTTCATTGAACAAGACATACTTAACATTAAAGATTTTCAGACCTTGATAATCAAAGTTGAATGTGCATTATTATTCGGTTTGTATCTTTTGATTCTAATAGGTGCTACACATATTGAACCTTTTGGTGATCGTTATTAGTACTGCCACAAATATCCAAGGGTTATCAATATTTTGATGAATCACTTATAATTTATCTTGAGGCATGTCTAGACGTAATATTCACCTTGGCTTGCATATTGCTCATATATCTGGACATGACACTTGGAGAGCAACTGAGTTGGCACAACAAGCATCCGGCTACCATGTTGATCATGGTGTGTTCCATATCTATCAATAGCCGATGCTTAGACTCACTGACATATGCAAGGCCGAATTGCGAATTGGAGCCCACCTCTTCGGCCACTATAGAAATTTTTATGCCAGCGAAAGCAAGGATTGCAGAAAGTTCATTGTTGATTATCTCCAAGATCCTAGCGGAAGGGTGGACAAGATGGTTCCGCAGATGGATTCGAGGTACATTTCTATAGAAATTTATCGCTAGATTGTTAATGAAGTTGAGAAGGTTCCACCCAAGTTTGCATCAAGAGATTGAAACAAGCAATGCCCGATATAGAGTTATCGCCCTAAGCACATGCAAATGGGGTATGGAGTGTTGAAATTGTCCTTAGAACAAGCTCTGTATGAGTTATATTTCAGCACACAAGCTTTGCAGATAAATAGAGGGGCATGTGTTGACACCCGTTTTTGGCAAGGCAGAATACGTAATTAACATGACCTCAAATGAAAAAGTTTGCAACATGAGAAACCTCCATATCATCAAAATGAACAACTTTGATGTGTCATCTTCATGTGAGGTCGTATGCAACCTTGTGAGCCAAACAGTGTATTGTTGAAGTTTGCATGAGAACATTTTCTGTCATTCTGCAGGCCAATTTGCTCTCCCCCAGGATGACCTCCGTTGAAAATAATGGCGGCGGCCGACAGTGCAGGTCGAGCACTGGTGCGGCGGCACGACTCCTTTGTGTGGAAACTCTAAGAGAGATTGGTGGGGTGTCAAGCGAGAGAGATGGGTCGAGCTAGGGAAGGGGAAATCAATTGTCAGGCGCTCTCCCATGTCCCAGCCTTCCAATTCGAGGAAGCTTGTTCACGTGCAACTAACCCGGTCAAAATCGAAGGCACCCAACGAAATCGATTGGGCTCAATTGACTCTCAGGGCTTCCATCCCTATTCATTCATTGTAGCAATATTTTCAGATACACAACCATGATCTATGAAACATGATGGTTGATCAGATACAAATATCATGCATAGCTCCACCTAAAGGGCTGGACATAACAATGTTTTCAGATAATGTAAACATTATTTCCATATTAGTGTAAGCCAACGTTCAAAGACTAAATTAGCAACAACAAAAAAACAGGCGAAAGTGTAGCAAATTTTGACCCAGTTGAACAAGAGAAAACGCACAGCCTAACATTTGGCCCAGCCGTGAGACCTCAGGCAAAAAAAGTTCCAAGGGGCCGGCTAAAAGAACGTTGGCCGCCATCCATTCAATTTGGCCCAACTTCGGCCCGCCGCTGCCGTCACCCCACGGTGCACAACGTTTGATCTTCTGGATGATCCAGATCGGCCGTTGGATGAGCACAAAAAGTTCCAATGGAAACCCCGCACAGAATGTCCTCCCAATCTCGCCACACGGAAGGAAGGAGATAGTGGTCGGATCCGGCTTGCCTGCTCCCTTCTCATGCTCCCATCCGTGCTCCCACTTCATCCTACGACTGTCTTTTTTCCTTTTCTTTTTCTAATCTAATCATCTCCCCCTGATTTTAAGGGGATGGGGCCGAACCTTATTTTGTTCCAATTAAAACAAGCCACGTACGCATAGTGGTCGGCATAGAAGCCGATTTACATGCCGGCGTGGTCGGCACGCTCGATGTTTGGGTCGATGTGACGTTGCAGCCGGCTCCTCGGAGCTCTGCACGCCTCGCTCGTCGAGGATGCGCGGGCCGCCGTCCCTGAATGCAGGCGCTCTGGCGATGGTGATGGAGGCTGCGTGGGCCGCTGCCCATTAATGGTAGGTGCGGTGACCGGCAAACGGCGGCTACGCGCGATACGATGACGATGCGGTGGCCGGGAGACGGGGTCTGTGCGGAGACAGTGGCTAGGAGACGGACGTTGTGCGGTCGCTAGGTGATGGAGGCTGCTCTCGCAACGCACGTGGAGTGGAGAGGAGAGGAGCGACAGCTCGTGCAGCGCAAAGGCCATGGAGTCGTCGTCGAGCATGCCGATCGATTCTCTCTTTATGGGTATGATTCATTCCTTCTTGTACTATTGGTTTCCAGCCGGGTATTATCTTCCAGTCGAGGGATTTGAGGCGCCGACTGTATTCGGCGATGGAGAGATCCCTCTGAACGAAGTTCCAGAACTCGGCTCCGAGGACGACGGCGCGCCCCGGCTGGTTGTCCATGAAGAGGACGTGGAGCTGCGTCCACGGCATCCATGAGGTCCTCGGCGACGATGCCGTGCAGCCACAACACCATGGACAGGTCGTCGTTGCGCCACACCGTGCTCTGGCCGAGCGGCTCGGCAGCGACGTCGAGGTGGTGCTGAACCTCGTACTTGCATGTAATGATGTACAAAAGTTCACGCCAGCGGGAGTAGTTACCAGACTCGAGTTGGAGCTTGGTGGTGAAGTAGTGCGTGATCGAGGGAGGAAGGCCGGTGGACGAGGAGGGGCCGACATCGGAGGTGCCAGACCCGGGGTGGGGAACGAGGGCCCTGCCCTGGCCGCCTAGTGCGAGGCGCGGGGCAGGAACACTCCCGCAGTACGGAGGACGCCCACGGGTGCCGAGGAGGAAGAGGACGGCGCCGCAACACCTTCACGAACAGGCGCCTTGCCCAGATCGCCGAGGTGGGCGCGGCGGGTCGGAGGTGCAGTCGGGGACGTGGCGACCGCGGCGGCTGGCGCGGCCTGGGAGGAGGCGGCCACGGCAGGCGCGGCGGTGGCGATGGGGACGGCGTCGATCGGAGGAGATGCCGGCGCATCGAAGTCCACCGAGCGAGTGCGGCGGAGGAGGCGATGCATACCGGAAGCGTTGAGGGAGAGGAGGACCGGAGGTGCTAGGCTCCGAAACAAAGTTGAGTTATGCAACACACACACACACTATTCATTGCTTCAGGAGTACATATAAACAGATTACAATGAGAGAGAGAGAGCAGTGGATCGTGGGATGCAACGGCAAGAGCCGATAGTGTGCCTAAACTCTAGGGATAACTACGCACATAGTGCAGATGGCCGTTGGGTAGCCTGAGGAATCGGTCTTGCCGTCAGCCACGCGAGACATGAGGAGTGGGCGTATTCCAACACTGAATTCCTCTCTGCTGACTTGTCACACATGAATAATATTCTCACAAGTAAGTGCAGAAGCACCGCATCGTTGATGGTGTCACCTCTGTTAAATCACTCCCACTGTATCGCTTGCCAGATTTGTGTACGCTCGAAGGATTGTCCTCCCTGCAACTTCACCGTGTAGAACTGATTGATGTTCCAAAACTCAGCCCCGAGTGTATCTCACAGTTTCGAGTCCAGTACTTATTCACTCTTAGCAGTCCTATAATACTCAACAACATGTTGTCGGCTGAAGGTGTCTCGGTAACACCATTTCTCGCACTTCAAAGGTGCAAGGAACCATTCTTTTCATTCAGAGAATCGGCAAATTTCACATTAGTCAGAGCTCTGACATTCTCTAATTGTCAAATGACTTCCCTGCCAACAAATCTGAAGTGCTTCTCCAGTCTAAGAAATCTTGACATTAGTGATTGCCTCAACATATCATCTTTACCAGATCTGCCATCCTCCCTCCAGCACTTATGTGTATGCCGTTGTGAGCTATTGAAGGAGAGCTGCCGAGCACCTCATGGAGAAAGTTGGCCAAAGATCCCGCATATCCGCTGGAAAGAATTTAGAGTGTGACCTAGATTCCCAGCTAAAAAAAACGGAAAGGTAAATTAGCTCCCGTCGGCCATCTTTGCACAGTCAAAGATGTATAATTTTTCGTAATATATAGAGAGAAGTGCATATTCAACCACAAACTCTTGCCCTCTGCCCCGCGCCCGAGCCCCTGCCCATGGACCGCCTTCCAAGGCCGGGCGCCTTGTTGCCCCTGCCGTTCGACGCCGCGTGCCGTGCAAATCCCTGCCTCCGACGCCGTCGCCAGCGCCGTCCCTGCCTCCGACGCCGTCGCCGCACCGCCTGTGCCCTCGACCACGTCGTGCCGGGCGCCACGCCGCACCGGTCCCTGCACCGCGCCTCGAGCCCCTCCTCGCTCGCTCGCCCCGCAGCGACGCCTCGCCGCCCCGCCGCCGCCAGCCGCCACTGCCGTCGCTGTCCAGCGCCGCTGCCCTGGTTAATTTTTATTTGGTTAATTACGTATTTTTAATTTTTATTAGATTTTTTACATGTTTTTAGATTTTCATATATGTATGTATGTATTTTTTAGATATATGTATTTTTTTATGTATGTATGTATTTTTTACATGTTTTTTGTATGTATGTATGTATTTTTTCAATTGTAATAATGATGTTTTAAAGTATACATATATGCAAGTTAGATTTAGTACATTTTAGGTTAGTTTAAATTTTAGAAATTTTTTAAATATCTAGCTAGGAAAGGAAGAAGAAGAAAAGGAACGAGAGGAGAAAAAGGAAAATAAGAAGAGGAAGAAAGGAGAAGAAGAAGAGGAGAAATAAATAAGAAGAGGAAAAAAGAAGAAAAAAAAGAGGAGAAAAAGAAAGCAATAGAGGACAAAGAAGAAAAAAACAATTTTTTTTCTTCTTTGTTCTCTATTGCTTTCTTCTTCTCCTTTTTTTATTTTTTTTCTTCAATTGCTTCTCTTCTATTCCTTTCTTCTTCTCCTCTTTTTATTTCTTCTTTTGTCTTCTTATTTTTTATCGGGTATGTCGTTGTCGATACACCCCCTCCCGAGAACTTCAACGCGAGGGGGGGGGGGGTACCGATATACCCCCTCCCGAGAACTTCAACACGAGGGTTGGGGGGTACCGATATACCCCCTCCCCAATAACATTATTTTCCCATGTATATGTATGTCGTTGTCAATATAACCCCGTCCCGGATAACTTCGACATGAGATCCGGTCGATGTATATACCCCCTCTCGACCGTGATAACTTATACCACGGGAGCACCCCCCCTTGGCCCTCTCGCTCGACCAAAACTCTGGAGGACACTTAAACCCTAGAGAAAAACCGATGTTGGTCTGCTACCCCCTCCCGCCGCGCCCCTACCCGACAAACTCTCTCGAGGCCACCCAAATTTACCAAGTTAAAAGGGCGTTGTCATCGAGGCCACCCCAAACCCTTGAAGCGTTGTGTCTAGGCCACCCCAAACCCTTGAAGCGTTGTCTAGGCCACCCCAAACCCTAGAGAAGCAGCGTCGAGGCCACTAACATGATTCCTTATTGTGATTAGCTAGCTAGTTCTACGTTTGCCACTAATATATATCCATCTGTACCATGTTTGAATAATAATTGACATGTTGTAAATATTTGCAGAAACTATGGAGCACTCCCGAGACGAAGCAACAGAAGCGATGTTGGGGGAGATAATCGCACAAGGAAGTGATGTCGTTGCGTTGTTTCTCAACGACACGGATGGTCAGGAAGGACCAGGTGAAGAAGAGGGCTATGTTCATGATGGCTCCGGTGACCCATTAATGCCGGTACAAGAAGAGGGCTATGTTCATGATGGCTCCGGTGACCCAATGAAGTTATAAGAAGGAGACCGTGATGACGGCTCCGGTGACCGAACCGAGTCCGGCCAGGTATATATATATATTAGTTAAGCCCGTTCTGACTAGTTAATTGATGCATTCATTGTTTTCATATGTACAAATATTAATTAACTATCGTCTTTCTTCTTTTTTCTCTAGCCCTCCGGATCGAGCTCAGCTTCGGTAAAGAAACGAGGCGCAAAGAAAAAGTTGCGCTCGGATGAAAGGTTTGAGATCACAGCAATCGCGCGCGATGGCAAGCCGATTGAACCCATCCGGACAAGGGATGCATTTCGTGCTCAGTGCTGGGTTCTTGTTAGGGAAAAGATCACGATCAGTATCCAGCAATGGTTAAAGACAAAGAAGGAAGACCCTGAGGTGCCGACGTCTTATGTCTCTGATATGCAGAAAGAAGATCTTTGGACAACGCTTAAGGAAAATTTCACCCTACCGCCAGAGGAGGGTCCAGAGAAGCCAGTTAAAGAGGAATTGATCAAGTCTCATGCTCTTAAGAAGATGGCAGAACTATTCAGGAGGTGGAAGAATGAGCTGAAAATGTTTGTCGGCAAAGAAGAGACACCAGAATTCACCGGTCGGTTTGAGAAGATCAGAGATCAATGGCCCGCATTTGTGGCCCACAAGACATTGGAAAAGAGTAAGAAGATGTCAGCGACAAACAAGATTAATGCTGCAAAGAAGAAGCATCACCATCGCACGGGGTCAGGTGGTTACTTCAAAGCCCGACCTTTGTGGGACAAGGCTGAGAATGACCTGCTTGCTAAAGGGGTCGAACCAGAGACATTGAGATGGCCAAACCGTTGCCGGACTTGGTTCTTCGGGGTTGGCGGAACCTTGAACCCTGTATCAGGGAAGTGCGTTTGGACGAAAGAGCAACTGCGAATACCCGTCAGGAGGCTTTGGAAGTATATCGACAAAGCGCAGGAAGGGACGTTCGTTCCAGACAGAGAGAACAACGAGCTCACAATGGCCCTAGGGAATCTTGAGCACCCTGGACGGACACGAGGCACGCCAGGATCCATTCTGTGGAAGGCTGGGTTTCCGGACGCAGGGGGTTACAAAACCCAGGAGAGGAGGAAGAAAGTGGAGCATAGCCAACTGCAGGCGCTGCACGAAAGGGTACAAGGGTTGGAGGAACAAGAAGCAGATCGCAGCAAACGACCTGCCGAAGCTTCCCCTGAAGCAACCCCACCATCTCAGCGGAGAAGCAGCGTGGCTTCCACCGAGCAGACTCAGCAGCTGGAGCCTGTCTTCACGGGCTACCCTGTGGATGCTATCACAGAGTCTCAACATTGCCACCTTATGACGCGATGGATGACATTGAAAGTCAAGGCGGTTGTTGGCTCTGTTATACCTAATGAACCTGGCTTAACCTACCACGACCAGCCGATTCTAGAAGGATATGCTAGGGTGATGGTGGATCAAATAACGGACGGATTTGAGGACCTTGAGCTTGACCACCCTACGGGTGAAGGGGAGATTCGGCTGGGTTCTTCTCTGAAGACTCCATGCCTATGGCGGAAGGATCTCATCAACCTTCCAAACTTGACGCCTCCGCCTCCTCCTACTCCTCCGGCGAGTCAGGGCACTCCGCCTCCTCCTCCGCCTCCTCCGGCGAGTGATCAGGGCACTCAGCTTCCTTCTCCGGTGCGTGGCAGCACTCCGCCTCCTTCTCCGCCTGCGCCGGCGCGCCCAAGCAACCAGTTGCCTCCTCCTTCTCCGCCTCGTCAACAAGGGCGCAAGTGACCCGCCGCCGCTCTGGCTCCTCCGGTGCATCGTCCTTCTCCTCCGCCTCGTAAGAAAGGAAAGACAGCGCAGCCGCTCCGTTTGCTCCGGCGTCCAGCAGTATAGCCAGAGGCAGGCAATACAGATACGGTCCTTCTCTGAAGACTCCAGAGAAGTTACCATACGAGAAGAGCCAGGAGGAAAACGCGAAGATCGTGTAAGCCGAAGTGACCAACTTCTTTGAAGGGGTCAAAGCAAAGAAAACTCCACCTCCGGAGGAGAAGATAGATCCGGTAAAAGCGAACATACTCTGGCTTCCCTGACGAAACCACCAAAGTCTCCGGTGAAAGACAACTATGAGCGCATTCTTACAAAGTCATTTATCGAAGCGGAGCGGTCGGGAAGTACTATGAGTGCTCAAAGGTTAGCAGAACGACGAGCTGGGAAAAAAGTTGCCCAGCTCGGCGAACAAGCGAACCAATCGTTGCCCCCGCTCCAGGTGTCTAGCGTCGTCGCGAATCATCCGGGTGGTATGGTGCCCGGTTATAACAATCTTGGAGATTACCTGCCCGACGATGCACATTTTGATTTCTTGGAGGTGGACGAACACAGATACGTGTACGGGAAGCCTCTCGTCAAAGATGAAAAATCTCTAACAACGATGATGCGAAGATTCCATGATTGGTATATGAAAACCTGCAGAGAGTCTGAGGGCAGGAATATTTTGACGCTCAGAGTTAAAGAGGAGCATGACCTCGTTGGAATTGATCTGTTGAATGTTCCATTTGAGGAGTTCTTCGAGTTTTTCAATCTAAAGGCCCTTGATAAGTTAATGATCACTTGCTATTGCCTGTAAATAGTACTACTTCTGTCATTAAGTCTGTATATATAGGTTAGCTCTTTCATTGCATGTATTTTTAATTATTCTCACTATATTATGTAGATTGAAGATCGCCGAATTGAAGAAAAGACAAATCGGTGATATTGGGTTCATTAACACAAATCTCATAGATGCATATATGGTTAAATTTCAGGCCAAAGATACCGAGGCCAAGCTGCTACAATTGTTTATATTAAATCAAAACAAAGCTATAATACTCTTCCCTTACAACTTCGAGTGAGTGTTACTGTCCTGTGCATATTCGGTTTCCCTTGTTAGTCGAGGTTATAGTAATGTAATTGATGAGTTATGCATGCGTGCGTAGCTTCCACTATAATCCCGAATCCCAATTGTGGAGGTATGAACACAGTAAGCTGGAGGAAGAAATCATGAAAAAAACAAAAGAAAAAACCTAAAGTAAACTGTGGAGGTATGAACACGGTAAGCTGGAGGAAGAAATCATGAAAAAACCCGCAAAACTAAACTCTGTAGTTAAGGCTAACAAATCTGTCGGTCTGTCGACTCAAAAGAGAGAGCATTCTCAGGTCCGTTTTAGTAATTGGAGATTACCTTGAACTTGAAGTCTACATTATAGCGTTAGCTATATGTGCCCATGTGCACTTGCCTTGGATATCCATCAGTGGTGCTCATCCATCACCATTTCTCCCCAGCCGAGCCGCCATCTCCAGATTGTTCATATACATTTCCACTGAGCAAAACAATAAAGCAGAGCATGGCTAGTCTGCTACCTCCCTTCCGTGCATAAAAGGGAAAACCGCAAAACAACAACAGTCATCAGCATGCTCCATGTATACATCACAAGGCTTTCGAAACCGTCGCCGTATACAGCTCAGACAACCATCGTCATATGAATCTAAGGTGCTCATTCAGAATGCATGAGATAGATAAACAGAGCAGGGAATAGTAATTGTTATTTTCATTCAGAATGCATGAGATAGCTAAACAGAGCATGGATATCTGCACCAACAGTATGAACCTGTTCTTGCCTTTCCCCAGTCAGAATTAGTTTCAGACGTACCTCAGTCGAGAAGATAGTTAAATGCATCTATGATGTTCAAAAGACAAGTCTGTGGATGATGACAGTGCCTGAAGATCTGAAGCAGCCGGCTCTCTAGCTATACATGAAACTGCTCATTCGTTGTACATGAGATAAATAAACAGAGCAAGGAATAAGCAACTAGAAAAGAAAAACAGAGCACATGCCCTGCAGATCTGAAGCAGCAGGCTGTCTAGACCAACAGAATTCTGTGTATTTATCTGTGTAGAAGGACAAGATATGGGCTATGCAATCTCGACGTATTGATCGGTGCACCAGGCACGTATATATAAGTACATAGGTGGGCCACAACCTCAACTATACAAAGGAAACAGGAGGTGGGCCCTACACACAAATATACACGTACACAATATACTCAACACCCCCCCGCAGTCGAAGCGGCGCCAGTGACGCAGAGACTGGAACGGAAGTCCTCGAAGGTAGAAGTCGGTAGTCCCTTCGTCATCACATCGGCAAACTGCTGAGCGGTCGGCACATGGAGAACCCGCATACGTCCAAGAGCCACCTGCTCGCGCACAAAGTGAATGTCCAGCTCGATGTGTTTAGTCCGGCGATGATGAACGGGGTTGGCGGAGAGATACACCGCAGAGACGTTGTTACAGTAGACAACCGTAGCCTGGGAGACGTCGTGATGCAGCTCCTGAAGTAACTGTCGTAGCTAGGTGCACTCGGCAACAGCGTTGGCCACAGCTCGGTACTCAGCCTCCGCGCTAGAGCGCGAAACTGTGGGTTGTCGCTTGGACGACCACGAGACGAGTGAAGGACCGAGGTAGACGCAGTAGCCAGAGGTGGACCGACGAGTATCTGGGCAGCCAGCCCAGTCTGCATTGGAGTAGGCCACCATCTCCAGAGAAGTAGACGCCGTAAGTGTCAATCCGAGGGTCATCGTGCCGCGGATGTAGCGAAGGATCCGCTTCACGAGAGTCCAATGAGAGTCACGGGGGGCGTGCATGTGGAGACACACCTGCTGTACAGCATACTGAAGATCCGGTTTGGCACTATTAGAAAAAGGGGCTATCGTCCAGGGCAGTTTAGCCCATTAGTCCCGGTTCAATCCAGAACCGGGACCAATGGAGCTATTTGCCCCGGTTCGTGAGCCCAGGGGGCCGGCCGGGCCACGTGGGCCATTGGTCCCGGTTCGTGCGGAACTTTTGGTCCCGGTTGGTGGGACGAACCGGGACCAATGGTCCTGGCTCCTGGCCCACCACTATTGGTCCCGGTTGGTGGCATGAACCGGGACCAAAGGCTTCCTTTAGTCCCGGCTCATGCCACCAACCGGGCTAATGGTGCTGCCTATATATAGCCCCTCATGAAAGAGCAGAGCACACTGCTCTGCTTTTTTCTGGCCGAGGGGAGAGGGCTTGGTGGTGCTCTAGCTCACCTCCTATGCACACAAGGTGTTCGATGGAATGCCCGAGCCACACTACTTAAGCTTTCTCCTCTCAAGCTCGACCTCTAACCTCCATTTTCCTCAATATTTGTCTAGGTTTAGCGGTCCGTCACGCCTGGCCCGTCTTCACCGCCGCCGATCACCCGCACCGATCTCATCGCCAGCACCACCGTGGTGAGCCTCTTGTTCTTATCTTCTTTCCGAAAGGAAAAATATTCTTACTTGTATTATTTTCTTACTTTTATTATTGCATCTTATATAGTGCGATGGTTTTGGTATCCGCCTCGTCGGCCCTCGTCCCTGTCTATGATTCGGATGTGGTATATATTATCTTTTCATAACTATTGGTTCATTTATTGTTTATGAAAATTATGCCACCAACGTGACATAGATTTTATTTATCTAGGAGGTTGTTGAACCGAAATTCCAACCGACCCTATTGTCGAGAGGTTAAATTTAGTTGAAGAAGAAAACAATTTCTTGAAGGAAAAATAAAAAAACTTGAGGAGGAGAAGATGATATTGGAGTTGCATGTTGCGGATGTCGCCGATGATCACAAGATCAAGATGGATGCAATGCGCTTGAAGATGAGAAAGATTAGAAAATATGCCATTCATACCGAGGCTTGGTATCATTATGCCGTTGGATCAGTTGTTACCTTGGTTGCGATTATGATCGATTTGTTTTCACATTGAAATGTTTTACATAGTTTCAATGTATGGTTTAATTAATTTAGATGCTCGCAGAGCTTTATGTTGTTAGATGAGAACTATGTATGTACTTTGGTTTTATGTGATGATGAACTTCTATTAATTTGGTCACTTAATTATCTATTCATGATGTTCTGTAATGATTTTTGACACACTTAATTATATATAATGCACGCAGATGAACCGCAATGGATGTACGGTGACGACACACCTCCGAGTACATTAAGGGCGTGCATGCTTTTCTCAAGTGGCTGAGGCAAACAAGCAGAATGGTTTTATGTGTTGTCCATGCCCTATATGTGGAATACGAAGTCTTACTCGACCGGAAAATCCTTCACACCCACCTGCTTTACAAGGGTTTCATGCCACACTATAATGTTTGGACGAGGCACGGAGAAATAGGGGTTATGATGGAAGACGGCGAGGAAGAAGAGTACGATGACAACTATGTGCCCCTGAATACGGTGATGCTATCGAACATCAAGATGCACTGACGATGTGCACGATGGTGCTGCAACGGGCGAAGCTGCTGAAGATCAAGAGGAACCGACGATGTGCCCCATGATGATGATCTCCGCCGGTCATTGTCGATGCAAGGACACAATGCGAAAGTCAAAAGGAGAAGCTGAAGTTCGATCGCATGTTAGAGGATCACAAAAAGGGTTGTACCCCAATTGCGAAGATGGCAACACAAAGCTCGGTACCGTACTCGAATTGCTGCAAAGTGGAAGGCAGAGAATGCTGTGCTCGATAAAGGATTTGAGAAGCTACTGAAAATAATGAAGAAGAAGCTTCCAAAGGATAACGGATTGCCCGAAAGTACATACGCAGCAAAGAAGGTCGATGCCCTCTAGGATTGGAGGTGGAGAAGATACATGCATGCCCTAATGACTGCATCCTCTACCGTGGTGCCTACAAGGATCTGAACGCATGCCCGGTATGCGGTGCATTGCGTATAAGATCGACGAGATGACCTCGTGATGTTGACGGCGAGCCTCCCGTGAAGAGGGTTCTCTGAAGGTGATGTGGTATGCTCCTATAATACCAGGGTTGAAACGTCTGCTCGAAACGGAGAGCATGCCAAGTTGATGCGATGGCATAGTGAGGACCGTAAGAAAGACGGAAGTTGAGAGCACCACGACGGGTCGCAGTGGAGAAAAATCGAGAGAAAGTATTGGGATGAGTTTGCAAAGGACCCAAGGAACGTATGGTTTGCTTTAAGCGCGGATGGCATTAATCCTTTCGGGGAGCAGAGCAGCAATCACAGCACCTGGCCCGTGACTCTATGTATGTATAATCTTCCTCCTTGGATGTGCATGAAGCGGAAGTTCATTATGTTGCCAATTCTCATCCAAGGCCCTAAGCAACCCGGCAACGACATTGATGTGTACCTAAGGCCATTAGTTGAGGAACTTTTACAGCTGTGGAATGGAAACGGTGTACGTACGTGGGATGAGCACAAAAAGGAGGAATTTGACCTAAAGGCGTTGATGTTCGTGACCATCAACGATTGGCCCGCTCTCAGTAACCTTTCAGGACAGACAAACAAGGGATACCACGCATGCACGCGCTGTTTACTTGACACCGATAGTATATACCTGGGAAGATGCAGGAAGAATGTGTACCTGGGCCATCGTCGATTTCTTCCGACCAACCATCAATGTCGAAAGAAAGGCAAGCATTTCAAAGGCGAGGCAGATCACCGGAAGAAGCCCGCCATGCGTATCGGTGATCACGCATTTGCTATGGTCAATGATTTACACGTAATATTTGAAAAGGGTCCCGCGGACTAGCTGTTCCAATGACGCTGAGAATCACGCACCCATGTGGAAGAAGAAATCTATATTTTGGGACCTACCCTACCGGAAAGACCTAGAGGTCCGCTCTTGATCGACGTGATGCACGTGACGAAGAACCTTTGCGTAAACCTGCTAGGCTTCTTGGGCGTGTATGGGAAGACAAAAGATACACCGAGGCACGAGAGGACCTGCAACGCGCTTGCACGAAAAAGAGGGCATGCCTCCGAAGCAAGATGAAGGTCCTGCCAGCTACGCTCTTACGAAAGAAGAGAAAGAAATATTCTTTCAATGCCTGCTCAAGATGAAGGTCCCGACTGGATTCTCGTCGAATATAAAGGGAATAATAAATATGCCGAGAAAAGTTCCGAACCTAAAGTCTCATGACAGCCACGTGATTATGACGCAATCGCTTCCGGTTGCATTGAGGGGCTTCACCGAAAACGTCCGATTAGCCATTGTGAAGCTATGTGCATTCCTCAATGCAATATCTCGAAGGTGATCGATCCAGAAATCGTAGTAACGCTAAGGAGTGATGTGGCGCAATGTCTTGTCGGCTTCGAGCTGGTGTTCCCACCATCCTTCTTCAATATCATGACGCACGCCCTAGTTCATCTAGTCGACGAGATTGTCATTCTGGGGCCCGTATTTCTACACAATATGTACCCTTTGAGAGGTTCATGGAGTCCTAAAGAAATATGTTCAGAATCGTGCTAGGCCGAAGGAAGCATCTCCATGGGCCATCAAACAGAGGATGTCATCGGGTTTTGTGTTGACTTCATTCCTGGCCTTAATAAGATAGGTCTCCCTAAATCGCGGTATGAGGGGAGACTGATCGAAAAAACACGCTTGGAAGAGACTCAATAATATGCAGGGGCGGATATTCTTGGTCTCAAGCACACTACACAGTTCTCAGAACTCTACCTTGGTGACCCGTATGTCGATGAACACAAGAACAGTCTGCGCCCAAACACCCGGAGCAAAGGCGACGATCGGATTACATGTGAACACATCAGACTTTCAGCAGTTGGTTGGAAACACGCCTCGAGGTGACAGCACTGTTTGTGATGAGTTGTACTTGTTGTCCAGGGACCATCTTTGACTGTAATGATTTGGAAAGAATACGAGATAAATGGGAATACATTTTACACGATTGACCAAGATGAAAAGAGCACCAACCAAAACATGGGTGTCCGCTTTGATGCAGCAACCGACAAGGAAATGACACATATTATGGTTACATAGTAGACATATGGGAACTTGACTACGGAGTAGATTTTAAGGTCCCTTTGTTTAAGTGCAAGTGGGTCAATCTGTCAGAGGCGGGTACAGTAGACCCACAAGACGGAATGACAACAAGGATCTGAAAAATCTTGGGTACACCGACGAACCGCTCGTCCTAGCCAATGATGTGGCACAGGTTATCTATGTGAAGGACATGTCTACTGCACCGAGGAAAAGAAAAGATAAGGAAGCGAATACATCATACAATGAGCCAAAGCGCCACATAGTTCTTTCAGAAAAAGGGACATCCCGGGAGTGGAGGGCAAGACAGACATGTCTCAAGAGTATGAAAAGTTTCAATGAAATTCCCCCTTCAAAGTCAAGGCTGACCCAAGCATCCTGATAAACGATGAAGATTATCCATGGTTACGGCGCAATAAGCAAACGACACAAGCGAAGAAAAAGTGAAGACTTTCTCCGCAACTATTATGATGATACCATGCCAACTTTGTAACACACGAGTATGATACCATTGTCCGTTTTGTTCATGAACATGCTATGCCAACTTTTTCAGAGTTCATTTGAAAACTATGAATTTGAAAACCTCGCCAACCGAAGGGCGCTCACACCGGTTTATAAGCCCGTCCCTCTACGCCTTGTTGAGCTCACAAACTTGTGATTCACACAAATTTCAAAGAATTCAAATTTTATAAAACTAATGGCACAAACAGAAAGTTTATAATTGTTCTAAAACAAATGGCACTAACAGAAAGTTTATAATTTTGCTGACCTAAAAGCAAAAAGAATTAAAAAATAAAGCAAAAAACCAAAAGAAAATAAATAATGCAGAAAACAAAACAAAAAAACTTGAAAAAAATAATAATAATAGCAACAATAAGCATTTTGTTGTAAGTAGAAACAAAATAAAATAAATAAAGCAACAAAGAAAACAAAAAAGTGTTTTCAAATTTTAAAACTAATGGCACTAATAGAAAGTTTATATTTTTCTAAAACTAAAAGCACTAAGAGAAAGTTTATAATTTTGCTGACCTAAAAGCAAAAAGAATTAAAAATAAAGCAAAAACCAAAAGAAAATAAATAATGCAGAAAACAAAACAAAAAACTTGAAAAAATAAAATAGCAACAATAAGTATTTTGTTGTAAGTAGAAACAAAATAAAATAAATAAAGCAACAAAGAAAACAAAAAAGTGTTTTCAAATTTTAAAACTAATGGCACTAATAGAAAGTTTATATTTTTTCTAAAACTAAAAGCAAAAAGAAATAAAATATAAAGCAAAAAAAAGTGCCACCTACCGGGCCCCCACGGCCTGAATACGACTAGAAACCCTATGGGCCAGATTCAGCCCATGAAGGCCCAAAGAGGCCACAGCAAAGATGACAGAGTTAGGCCCGAAAGCCTGCTTTAGAGAGGAGCTCGAGAGGGGAGCCGCACCGCACCTTATAAACTGGTGCGGCTCCCTCTCAACTAGCGAGGTGGGACTAAACATTTGGCGCGGGGCAGCACAAGGCCTTTGGTCCCGGTTGGCACCAACCGGGACTAAAGGGAGTTTAGTCACGGTTGGTGCCCGACCGGTTCAATGTTACCCTTTAGTCCCGGTTGGTTCCACCAACCGACCAAAGGCCGCTTCCGCACTTTGGGCTGCTGAATTTGTTTGGTCCCGTTGGTGGCACCAACCGGGACTAGGTAGCATTAGTCCCGTTTGTGCCACGAACCGACTAATGCCCTTGCTATATAACCAGGACTAGTGAAAATTTCACATCTCCTCGCCTCCCTAGCTGGTTGCCCCGCCGCCAGCTGCCCAAATCGGTCGCGCCTCCTCGCCGCCGCCGCCGCTGCGCCCGCTTCGACGCCGCCAGTTGCCCGACGCTTCGCCGCCGCCGCCCCGCACGCCGTCGTCACCATCGCTGCGCCGTCGCTGCCCGTTGTCGCCGCCATCGTCACCATCGCTGCCGCCGCCGCCGCGCCGCCGCCGCCGTCGCTTCGCCGTCGCCGCCGCACCGCATTCGCCCTAACGCCGCCGCTTCTGCCTCGTCGCCGCCCCGCCCCGCCGCCGCCCCTGCCTCAGCGACCTCGCCGTCGCCTCAGCCTCCCGACCTCGCCGCCGCCTCACCTCCCGACCTCGCCCGTCGCCTCCGCCTCCCCTGCCCTGCCTCACGCCACCTCTGCATCAGGCCGGCCCCGACATCGCCGTTGCCGACGCCGCCACAAGTGAGCCCCCACCTGCCCTGCCTCCGCCGCCGCCATGATTTTTTTTTCTGTATATATATATATATGATGCTTTTTGTTCATAGAATATGTATGATGCTTTTTGCATATGTGTATGGATATATGTATGATGCTTTTTGTGTATGTGTATGGATATATGTATGATGCTTTTTGTTCATAGAATATGTATGATGCTTTTTGCATATGTGTATGGATATATGTCCCCGTCACCGGACATGTATGGATATATGTATGATGCTTTTTGCATATGTGTTGATCTAATGTTTTTTTTCTGCATATATATATGATGTTTTTTGTTCATAGATGATCATATGAATTTTTTTGTTCATAGATATGATCATATATATGATGTATGCATGGATCGATGTGGATGGAATATGATGTTTTTTGTTCATAGAATATGATGTTTTTTTATTCATAGATTTTATTTTGTTCATGAGAGAGGCGGGGACGCCGAGGAAGTACTGTTTAGAGTTAGGGTCGCCGAGGAAGAAGGAAAATAAGGAAAAGAATAAAAGAGGAAGAAGGAAGAAGGAGAAGAAGAGAGAAAAATAAGAAGAGGAAGTAAAGAAAAAGGAGAAGAAGAAGGAATAGAGGAGAAGAAAAAAAATTCTATTTTTTCTTCTTCTCCTCTATTCCTTCTTCTTCTCCTCTCTTTTTTTCTTCTATTTTTCTTCTTCTTCTTCTTCTTCTTCTTTTTTCTTCTTCTCTTTCTTCTTCTTCTTCTTCTTCTTCTTCTTCTTCTTCTTCTTTTTTATCGGGAACGAGGGTGTCGAGGATCGCTGAGGGGTCGACGGCCGGGAACTAGGCTAGAGGGTCGAGAGGGTCACAGAGGGGTCGAGGGTCGTCGAGGCTGGTCGAGGTTTCGAGGCACAAGGGTTTGAGGGTTCGAGGGTTCTAGGGTCGAGGGTTCGAGGGTTCTAGGGTTCGAGGGTTCTAGGGTCGAGGGTTCGAGGGTTCTAGGATCCGAAGGAGAAGAAGAAGAAGAAAAAGAATGAGAGGAAAAATAAGAAAAGAAGAGGAGAAGAAAGGAATAGAGGAGAAGAAGAAAAATAGATTTTTTTCTATTTTTCTTCTTCTCCTCTATTCTTTTCTTCTTCTCCTTTTTTTCTTCTTTTTTCTTCTTCTTCTTCCTTCTTCCTTCTTCCTCTTTTCTTCCTTTTCCTTATTTTCCTTTCTCGAGGGATAAGAAGAAAAGAAGAGGAGAAGAAGAAAGAAAGGAATAGAGGAGAAAGAAGAAACTTTGACATGAGGGGGGGTACCATACCCCTCCCGATAACATTATTTTCCCATGTATATGTATGTTGCGTCGTTGTCGATATAACGAGGGTGTCGAGGATCGCCGAGGGTCGAGGGTCGGGAACTAGGGTAGAGGGTCGAGGGTCGTTAAGGGGTCAAGGGTCGAAAGTTTCAGGGCGAGGTTCCTATAGTGTCAAAGTATTGAAGAAATCCATGGTTTCATCATTAGCCGGAAGTAACCATGGCATGATGGTGCAGAGTCCTCCAAAGTTGTTCTGAATGGAGTCCGGATAGGATAATTTGCCTTTTGCTGAACTTTGTACCAAAAAGCGAATTATCCTATCTCGGGACTCCGCTCCAAAACAACTTTGAGAGCTTCTGCACCATCATGCACCTGCATTACTTTCGCCTAATGATGAAGACATGGTTTTGTTGAACTTTGACACTAGGCAACCTCCCGACCCTCGGCGATCTTCGACCCTTGACCTCGACCGCCGGCGATCCACGACCCTCTACCCTATCATGGCCGATGCCCACGCCACTTGTGGGACATAGATGTACTGTTCAACGCCGACCCCTCCCGATAGCTTCAACACGTGGGGGGTCGATATTACGCACCTCTCCTAGCTTGAAGCGCCTCGAGGCCACCCCTAACCCTTGAAGCGTTGTCGAGGCCACCCCAAACCCTAGAGAAGCAGCGCCGAGGCCACTAATATGATTCCTTATTGTGATTAGCTAGCTAGTTCTACGCTGGCACTAATATATCCATATCTGTCATGTTTGAATAATAATTGCCATGTAGTAAATATTTGTAGAAACTATGGACACCCCCGAGACGAAGCACAAGAAGCGTTGTTGAGGGACATAATCGCACACGGAAGTGATGCCGCCTCCTCGATGATGTTTCTCAACGCCGACAACGATGGTCTGGAAGGAGAGGGTGAAGAAGCAGCTGGCTATGATTTACATGGTCCGATGACCCAATGCCGGTGCAAGAAGGAGAGGGTGAAGAAGTAGACCGTGAGGACGGCTCCGTGATCACCAAACCGAGTCCGCCAGGTATATATATTAGTTAAGCCTGTGCTGACTAGCTCGCCTTTGTTTTGGTATATATGTACACATATTAATTAAGTCTCGCCTTTGTTCTTTTTCTAGCCCTCCGGATCGAGCACAACTTCGTAAAGTGACGAGGCCTCAAGAAAAGTTGAGCTCGGATGAAAAGTTTGAGATCATACAAATCGCAATGACGGCCAACCGATTGAACCCTACCGGACAAAGAAGGCATTTGTTGCTCAAGCATGGGGTTCTGTTAGGGACAAGATCCCGATCAACATCCACCAATGGTATAAGCCTAAGAACGAAGACCCGAGGTGTCTTGTGTCAATGATATGCAGAAAAATGATCTTTGACTGAGTTGAAGTCAAATTTTACCCTACCGCCAGAGGATGATCCGAGAAGCCAGTAATAGAGCCATTAATCAAGTCTTTTGCTCTTAAGAAGATGGCAGAACTATTCAGGAATTGGAAGAAAGACCTCAATACGTATGTCGAAAAAAATGAGACACCAGAATTCACGGGCAAATATGAGAAGATCGAGATGATGGCCCGCATTTGTGGCCTACAAGACATCGGAAAAGAGTAAAAAGATGTCAGCGACAAACAAGAGAAATGCTGCGAAGAAGAAGCTTCACCATCGCACGGGTCGTGGTTACCTCATAGCCCGCCTAAGTGGGCCAAGGCTGAGAATGATCTGCTTGATAAAGGGATCGAACCCGAGACAATGAACTGGCCAGACCGCTGCGGACTTGGTTCTTCGGGCCATGGATCCTTGGACCCTATAACGGGAAGTGCATTTGGACGGACGAACAATTGGACATACCAGTCAAGAGGCTTAAGCATTATATCAAGCAAGCGCAGCAAGGGAAGTTCGTTGCAGACAGGAGAAGGACGAGCTCACAATGGCCCTCGAAATCTCGAGCACCTCGGACGGACACGAGGCACGCCAGCTCCCTTTCGTGGAAGGCTAGATTTCGGACGCAGGGGTTACAAAACCCATGAGAGGAGGAAGAAACTGAGCAGAGCCTAATGCAGGCGCTGCACGAAAGGGTAATGGGGCTAGAGGAACGAGAAGAGGAACGAGAAGCAGCAGATCACAACAAACGACCTGCCAAGCTTCCCCGGTTACCCCGCCATCTCAGCGGAGAAGCAGCGGGCTTCCACCGAGCTGCTTCAGCCAGAGCAGATGCCTTGATGGCTCCTGCCAGCTATCCCGTGGATGCTATCACGGATGCTGAAAGTTGCCACCTTATGGCGCAATGGAGCAATTTGAAGGTCAAGGCGGTTGTTGGCTCTGTTTATCCTACTAAACCCGACTCAACTTTTCACCGCCGGCCGATTCCGAAGGATATGCTAAGGTGATGGTCGATGAAATAACGGAGGATTTGAGGACCTCCGCTTGACCACCCTACCGTGAAGGGAGTATCGGTTGGGTTCTGCTCAAGACTCCATGCCTATGGCGGAAGGATCTCATCAACCTTCCGAATCTGGACGCCTCGCCTCCTCCTCCTCCTCCGGCGAGTCAGGCACTCCGCCTCCACCGCCTTCTCCTTCGGGCGAGTGACGATCAGGCACTCGGCCGGCTCCTTCTCCGGCGTGGCGGCACTCCGCTCCTTCTCCGCCTGCACCGCGCGTCCGCAGCCAGCCTCCTCCTTCTCCGCCTCGCCGCAAGGGCGGAAGAGACCCGCCGCCCGCCGCTGCTCCGGCGCGTCGTAGTCCTTCTCCTCCGCCTCGTAAGCAAGGAAAGAAGACATCCGCCCGCTCTGCTCTGCCGCGTCTAGCAGTACAGCCAAAGGCGGAGGAGATATAGATTCGGTCCTTCTCTCAAGACTCGGAGAAGTTACCGTCGAGAGGAGCGAGGAGGAAAACGCGAAGATCGTGCAGACGAAGTGGATGACTGGTTTCAAGGGTTGAAAGCAAAGAGACATCCACCTCCGGAGGAGAAGGTAGATCCGTCAAAGCGAAGCGATTGCTGCCCCGACAAAACCACCCAAGTCTCCGCCGAAAGGCAACTATGAGCGATTATTGAAAGGCATTTGCCAAGCGGAGAGATCGGGAAGTACTGTCGTGATCAAAGGATGAAAGAATGACGAGCTGGGAAACAAATTGCCCAGCTTGGCGAACAAGCGAAGCAATCGTGCCCCCGCTCAAGGTGCTCTGCTAGCGACATCGCCGATCCGAGGATGGTGCCCGTTATGGCAATCCTGAAGATTACCTGCCCGACGATGTACAATTTGATTTCTTGGAGGTGCAGATACAAAGATACGATGCACGGGAAGCCTCTCGTCAAAGATGAAAGCTCTCTAACAACGATGATGCTAAGATTGCATGATTGGTACATGAAAACCTGCAAAGAGTCCGAGGGAGGAATATTTTGTATGTGAGAGTTAAAAAGGAGCATGACCTCCTTGGAATTGAACTGTTGCCTATTCCATTTGAGGAGTTCTATCAGTTTTTCAATCAATTGGCCCTCGATAAAGCAACGGTCACCTGCTACTGTCTGTAAGTAGTACTACTTCTGTCATTAATTAGTATCTCTATATAACTCAGCTCTTTCATTGCATGTATTTATAAATATCCTCACTATATTATGCAGATTGAAGATCGCAGAAATGAAGAAAAAAAAAGTGGGTGATATTGGGTTCATTTACACATATCTCATCGATGCAAATGAGGTTAAATATCGTGCCAAGGAAACCGAGGCCAACTTGCTACGATCGTTGGAAATAAATGAACACAAAAATACAATACTCTTTCCTTACAACTACACGTGAGTGTTACTGTCTTGTGGCATATTCGGTTTCCTTATTTAGTCCAGGTTATAGAAATGTAATATTGATGAGTTATGCATGCGCAAGCAGGTTCCATTATATTCTCCTAGAGATTAAGCTTGAGCAGGAGTAGTAACTGTCTTAGACTCGAGACGAAAAGATCCCAAGGAGTATGCGAAATGACTGAATTGCTCGAGAAGTAAGTTAAATCGATCATTATCCACCATATCAGCAACTTTGTTCATTTCTGATATCAAGTAATTGTTTTCTTTGTATAGCAGGGCTTGGGAAAATTCACCAAAAAGCTCCGGGACTACCAAGAAGCTGCAATTTAGACACCAAAGTAAGTACTATATAGTAGCATATTCCACGCAAGATCTCCTAGTGATTCAAGCGCTAGTTTCATCAATACCATTTAGCATGTGCTTGCTATTATCAGTTTGATTGACCTCTGTTTCTTGTAAAGTGGTTGTGGCAGGAACAAGGAATGATTTCTGGATACTACGCTTGCAGTCCATCCCCACACCACCTGTGAGAGGGCTACTCCGACAAACAATTTGAAGTGCGTAAATAAAATATTCACAATTTTATTCTATTACCATCATTTATGTTGAGTTTCATTCATTCATATATATATATATATATATATATATATATATATATATATATATATATATATATATATATATATATATATATATATGTATGTATTGACCTTTCTTAAAATTAGATGTTTCGAAGCGGATGAACTCCTAGCACCAGATCGCATGCAGCAATTCAAGAGGAATTGGCATTCTTTCTTGACTATGTGATCGCTGAAGACGGGAATACTATGTGGACCACGCGTCCGTATTGTAAAAGATAATTATTGTATATATGTAGCGGTAGTGTCGGATAGATATACGAGAACTTGTTGTTCACCAATCTCTCGGAGAAGGAGAGGTGGTCGATATCACTTCTCTATATGCATATATGTTCATGACGATCTTCTGTTTGCTTAATTACTAGCTAGCTAGCATGTGTAGTTAGTCCTCTCTATACGTATGTATAGTACGAAGGCCGACTCAAGCACGGACAAAAGAAAGGACACTTTTCTCTATTAATTAGCTAGCTATAGCACAATATATGAAACACCTAAATTAACCCCCAAAACCCCCCAACCCCCCTTTGAAAAAAAACAAAACCAGAGCCAAAGAAATGCTGACGCGTGGATGTTTATTGGTCCCGGTTGGTGCCACCAACCGGGACCAAAGGCCCTCCTGCTGGGCTCAGCGGACAGGCCACGTGGAGGCCCATCTGTCCCGGTTCGATAGAACCGACTAAAGGGTGAGGGTATTAGTATCGACCCTTTAGTCCCGGTTCATGAACCGACTAAAGGCCCTCACCAACCGGGACTATAGACCCTTTTTCTACTAGTGTGGTGGGAGTCAAATATTGTAGAGTGCCGACAATAGACCGGTAGAAAGGAGCATCCGACGCAGCGAGCCCTCAAGAGCAGAGACCTTGGCCTTCGTGTCAACAGGAGTAGCAACGGATGACAATTGAGCATGCCAAGACGCCAAGAAGCTCATGTGCATATCGCTGATGAAGAAAGAAGCCGTCCGGACGACGAAACGACCTCAAGGCCAAGGAAATAATGTAGAGCACCCACGCCCTGATAGCAAACTCGCCACGCAGCCGGAGAGTAATCTGCTCAAGAACAGCCGCGAGGAGGCTGTCGAGATAATGTCATCGACGTAAAGCAGCAAGTATGCAGTCTTGTCACCGTGGCGATAGACAAACAGTGAGGCGTCCGAGAGAGTGACGCTGAAGCCCAGTGTCTGAAGAAACTCGGCGATCCGCTGGTACCAGGCGCGGGGTACCTGCTTGAGCCCGTAAAGAGAGCGGGACAGCAGACACACATGGCCGGGAAGTGAGGCGTCGACGAAACCGGTGGGTTTCTCACAATACACCTGCTCCTCAAGATGGCCGTGGAGAAAGGCGTTGGAGACATCCATCTGGTGAACAGGCCAGCCACAGGAGACGGTGAGCTAGAGGACGGTGCGGATCGTGCCCGGTTTGACAACCGGGGCAAACGTCTCAGTGCAGTCCACTCCAGCTACCGGCGGAATCTGCGACCACCCAGCGAGCCTTGTAGCGCCGAGAGTACCATCCGAGCGGTCTTATGGCGAAAGACCCACTTGCCGGTGATGACGCGGCGCGAGGAGGCCGGGAACCAGGGTCCAGTGCGGTTCCGCTGAAGAGCATCGAACTCTTCTCGTCGCCGCAAGCCGCTGAGGATCACGGAGGCGGCGCGAGCGGATGCGGAATGGGCGACGGCCCGCGGCGGAGGCGGCGAGGACGCATTGCCGCCGAGTACCGGAGGCTCGGACGATGATCGCCGTACGAAGCGCTGGTAATCGGGCCGGGCGGTGCCGCCGAGCCACCGGCGAGGCGGCGGCGCCGTGGCCGGGCGCGCCGCGCCGTGGGTTGCCGAGGGGGCCGCGCGCGGGCTGGCGACGGAGCCGCGCCGGAGCCGGCGAGGGGGGCCGCCGCGAGGGCCGGGCGAGGTGGCGCGCCGAGGTCAGCGGAGGAGGCGGCCGAGCCTGCAGCGCCCGATCTCCGCGGCGCCCGAAGTCGGGGCGGCGGGTGAAGGCGGGCGCCGCTGCACTGTCGTGAGCCGCCGAGGAGGCCGAGGGGGCGGGCGCCGACAGAGGGCGCTGGGACCGCCAAAGCCCGGAGGCGTCCACGGGCTAGACGGGATCGCCCACCGACGAGGTCGTCGGGAAGCCGCCGTGGCCGGGCGGTCACGAGGCGATAAGGGGTACCTGCTGAAACGGAAACACCATCTCATCAAAGTAAACGGTCGGGAGGTGAAAACACGATGGGAGACGGGATCATAGCAGCGATAGCCCTTGGTGTTAGGTGGGTAGCCGAGAAAGATGCAGGCGACGGAGCGGGGTGCCAGCTTATGAGGCGCAGTGGCGGCGATGCTAGGATAGCAAAGGCAGCCGAAGATGCGAAGCCCATCATAAGAGGGGGGTGCACCGAAGAGAAGATGATGAGGTGTAAAGTTCCCACGAGTACGACATGGAAAGATGTTGATGAGGAGAGAAGCGGTGGCGAGAGCGTCAGGCCAAAAGCGCGGAGGCACATTGGCATGAAAGAGAAGAGTCCTAACGCAGTCATTGAGAGTGCGAAGGATGCGCTCAGCACGACCATTCTGCTGCGAGGTGTACGGGCAAGTGAGACGAAAAATCGTGCCATGTGTGGTGAGAAGATTACGAACAGCGATGTTGTCAAACTCCTTCCCGTTGTCTGTCTGCAACGCAAGAATGGGTCGACCAAACTGCGTGAGAACATAAGAATAGAAAGCGGCGAGAGTGGATATCACATCCGACTTGCGGCGCAACGGGAAGGTCCACACATAATGCGAAAAATCGTCAAGTATGACAAGATAATAAAGAAAGCCCGTATTACTGGCAACAGGAGATGTCCAGACATCACTATGAATTAACTCGAACGGGTACGATGCAACAAAAGAAGAAGGCCTAAACGGAAGACGAGCATGTTTGCCGAGGTGACATGCATGACACGAGTGATCCTCGCTCTTATTACACGTGAAAGAAAAACTCCGAAGTATGTGGCGAAGGGTGGTAGGATTAGGATGACCCAAGCGAGCATGCCAAAGATCCACTCCGGTGGCGAGAGCGACAGGGCGGCGGAAGTGGTGGAGGTGGCGGAGGAACCGGTAGAGCTCGCCGGGCTGTCACATCGGTGGAGCACCATCCGCGGCGAAGCGCCCTTAACAGAAAAACCACATTCGTCAAATTCAACGGTAACCGGATTTTCACGTAAGAGAAACGAACAGAAACAAGATTTTTTATAAGGTCAGGAGAAACTAGAATATTAGACATGGGTATAGGAGTGGAGTTAGATGGAAAATATGTATGACCTATGTGGGTGATGGGAAGGGAAGAACCGTCACCGACGGTGATGCGGTGGGAGGTGTGGACAGGATGGGCGGTGTGGAGGTTACCGGGGTACGCCGCCATGTGAGCGGTGGCACCACTATCCATGTACCAATCGCCGCCGCCGGTGTAGCTGGACGCGGAAGGAGCGTTGTGGAGAGCCGCCAGGAGGGCCGGGTCCCATGGCGCCGGCGGAGAGGCGGCGCAGCTGCCGTGGGCAGCAGCGACGCCCACCGGGCGCGGTTGCCGACCGTAGGGCGCCGCCAGAAGGCTGCGCGCGCGTAGTACGCCTGGTGTGGCGGAGGCCGGTGCCGAGAAGGCCCGGCAGGAGCCCGAGGAACCGGCATGGAGTAGGCGTGGACAACGCCGTCCATGGGTTCTCGCCGGCGTATCACGGGTCGGCCGAGGGGCTCGCTGCAGCGGGCGGGCGCTTCCACCGAGCACCGGCGCTTCGCTATGCGCTCCGCCACGACGCATCGCCGCGACGACCGCTGGCCGCCGGTGGGGCGGCGGAAAGGGCGGCCGGTGCGGGCGGGAACCCGGCGGGATAGGCGGACGCCGCCAGTGGCGGCGCTGGCGTGGCGGTGGCGGGCCGAACCGCATGGTGCTCGCGGGCGAGGGCGGTGGGTCGCGCGAAGTCCGCGCCACCCACATCCGCGCCTCCAACTTGAGGTACGCGACCACATTGGCGAAGGTGGGCCCGGATGAGGTGAGGTTGAGGCGGCGTTCAAGTCCTCGCTGAGGCCGCGGAGAGGGTGCTGATGAGAAGCTCGTCGCCGATCTTTTCCCCGAGATCACGGAGCTCATCGGTGAGCTTCTTGAGGCGCATGCAAAATCATCGATGGATGAGCAAGTTGCTGGCACCTGTAAAACTCACCATAGAGCAGGACCTGCGCTGCAGCCGATTGTCGGTGAAGAGGCCGTTGAGCTTGGTCTGCATCCGCGAGGCGCTGCCCTCGCTGCTCACCACGGTGTGGAAGAGGTCGCTGGAGATGGTGAGGTAGAACCAGCGGATGATGGTGGCGCCGAGGATCATCCACTCGTCGTTGATCATGAGCGCCGAGTCCACGGTGCATCCACGTGGCCGCAGCAGGAGGTACTCACGGAACACAGCGAAAAATACCGCTTCAAGCGGAGTAGGAGGCGGTGGTGTGATCAAGCTTGACCGAACACGCCGGATGTTGAGGTCGCGACGAGAGTGACATCGGGACCGCAAACGGGTTGGAAACGGTGGACGAGGAGGAGCTCATGGCTAGGGTTCGGCGCGGGTGGGAGAGGAGGGGGAGGTTAGCGGCGCGGGTGTGAGGGGAGGGGAGGGGTGATGGTTGGCGGAAGCGGGAGCCCGCGGCAGCGGCGGCCTTAGAGAGAGGCGGCGGCGGCGAGCGAGCGAGGTGGTGGGAGAGGCGGCGGTGACCAGCGGCGGCGGCGGCACCAAAGGAGGGTGGCGGCTGGTGACGGCGGCGGGAGGAATGGCGGCGCAAGGGACGCGGATAGCGGCAAGGCGACACGGATAGCAAGGCGGGGCTAGGGTTAGGATCGTGCTGCGATAAATACCATGTAGAAGGACAAGATATGGGCTGTGCAATCTCGATGTATTGATTGGTGCATCAAGCACGTATATATAAGTACATAGGTGGGCCACAACCTCAACTATATAAAGGAAACAGGAGGTGGGCCCTACACACAAATATACACGTACACAATATACTCAACAATCTGCATCCTTTCAACTGGTTTTTCATTCTATTTTACGAAAAAATATGAAAGACTTAGTTTTTTAGAACATTTGAAACAATTTTTTTAATTTATGATTTTGAAAATTTGAACATTTTGTCAAATTGGCTAATTGTTTGGAAAACACAAAAAAAAATTCAAATCTTCTTTGTATTTTTATTTTCCTATCTTGTTTTAATACTTTTTCTATTTTTCTGTTCTATGTTTTAAGTTTTTCATTCTCATTCTTTTCTTAGAAAATACGTGAATATTTATTCAGAATGACATGAATAGATATTCTTACATTGAAGAACAACTATTTCTCAAATATAAAACTATTCTCAAGTACATACTTTTTTACATGTATAACTTTGTTTAATATGAACCGAACATCATTTTGCACATACACCTTTTCTTTATTATTAAGTTGATTTTTTATTTTTGCACAAACAATATGGAATAGAAAAATTTTCTTTTATTTATAAAATGGAAGTATATTTTATGAATTAATGGGTCACCCTACTAGCCGCTGAATTGCAAATTCCTTTGGGTGCTTTTCCTGTTTGACGCCCGCTGCGTCAAATAGTTGGCCTAACGCACAGGTGCGAGCAACTGGCGGGGGAGAGTAGCCCATTCAACGCTAGCACAGTATTCCCGTTTCAGAAACCTTCTGGAAGTTTTCTAAAAAAAAAAGGAACCTTCTCGAAGATTCTGTGGTTTATGTACTGGTTTTTGGGGGTTTTATTTTTCTTTCCTTTTTCTTTTTTTTTTATAGTTCAATTTTTTTCAGAAGATCTGCACCATGCTAGCAGACATAGTTAACCAGAAAGACTATCTCAGGCATTTGATCTCGATCATCCGAGTAATTCACCTCTGGAAAAAATATGAAGAGAAAAACGGCCTTAAAATAGTTCAGGCATTGTAGCTTTACTGTACGGTTACGTCTCCACTCTCTGGCACATTCGTTAGCTCACATGTTTTAGTTGGGCAAAGTCTAGTGTTACAGTTTTGTCTCTTGGAAAAGCACTAGTCTCTGAACAATTGGACTAGCATGGATACTAAAAGAAACTTAATTTATACAAACAAAATCGCCACAAGGAGACCCGCACGCAGCCGCCACACAGGAAGACGTCGACCCATCTGCAGCCGCGCCATCGGGCCCGCCTCCATCAAGATCGTCGCCACCACGCCGCCAGGATCCGCGCGCCCCGGCGCCTCCGCCCGGCCTGGCAGCCCCCGCAGGCCATGGACGCGAGGAGGGGAGAAGGCCCCCGCCGCCAGCCACCGCGGGGGGCTTTGCCCCGGCGGCTCTGGCCGGCGGTGGCGGGGAAGGGGAGGAGGGGGGGGGCGAGCGGCAGGAGGTGGTGGCGCCGCCCAAGTCGCCCGCGGGAGGGGCGACGCGGGGGCTAGGGTTGGGGTTGGGCTCTGACACCCACGTGATAAATCCGGGTCTAATTCAGACGTACCTCCAGAACATAGTTAAATGGCTCTATGATGTTCATCAGAGAAAACTGCAAATGATGACAGTGCCTGAAGATCTAAAGTAGCAGGTTTTCTAGCTATATATGGAAATGCTCACTTATGGTACATGAGATAAATAGACTGAGCAGGGAATGAGCAACAAGTTCATGCCCTGAAGATCCAAAGCAGCAGGCTTTCTAAACCAACTAATGTTCCATCATGCAAGGAAAATGATCATGGCACAAGGCACAGTGTATCAAGCATCAAACCAAGTACTTGTATATCCCATAACTCGTTGCAAGAATGAATGATAAAGTGATCTTCAGTTACATTTATCCAGGGTTGTAAGAGCACACATGACATAAAAATTACATTCTGTATACACAAAAAGCCAGAACAGGACGATAATAACAAGATGCAAATTAGACACTACCACTAGTAGAAAAAGGGGCTATCGTTGAGGCCTGTTTTGCCCATTAGTCCCGGTTCAATCCAGAACCGGGACTAATGTGAGCATTTATCCCGTTCGTGAGCCCAGGGCGGCCGGGCCACGTGGGCCATTGGTCCCGTTCGTCTGACCTTTTGTCCCGGTTGGTGGGACGAACCGGACCAATGGTCCCGCTCCTGCCCACCACTATTGGTCCCGGTTGGTGGCATGAACCGGGACCAAAACTTCCCTTTAGTCCCGGCTCATGCCACCAACCGACTAATGGTGCTGTTTATATAGCCCCTCACAAGAGCAGAGCACACTGCTCTGTTTTTTCGCCCGAGGGGAGGGGCTGGTGGTGCTCTAGCTCACCTCCTATGCACACAAGGTGTTCGATGGAATGCCCGAGCCACACTACTTAAGCTTTCTCCTCCAAGCTCGACCTCTAACCTCCATTTTCCTCAATATTTGTCTAGGTTTAGCGGTCCGTCACGCCTGCCCCTGCCTTTCACCGGCCGATCACCAGCGCCGATCTCATCGCCAAGACCACCGTGGTGAGCCTCTTGTTCTTATCTTCTTTCTGAAAGGAAAAATATTCTTACTTGTATTATTTTCTTACTTTTATTATTGCATCTTATATAGTGCGATGGTTTTGGTATACGCCTCGCCGGCCCTCGGCCCTGTCTATGATTCGGATGTGGTATATATTATCTTTTCACAACTATTGGTTCATTTATTGTTTATGAAAATTAAGCCGACCAACGTGACATAGATTTTATTTATCTAGGAGGTTGTTGAACCGGAAATTCCAACCGACCCTATTGTCGAGAGGTTAAATTTAGTTGAAGAAGAAAACAATTTCTTAAAGGAAAAAATAAAAAAACTTGAGGAGGAGAAGATGATATTGGAGTTGCATGTTCACTGGTGGAAAAACAGGCTTCCGTCCAGCCCCATAAGTCGCGAAGCTGTAGGAACCGCGATTAATGGACCTTTAGTCATGATTCGAGGTGAACCGCGACCAAAGGCCTGGGCCCAAGGCGCCGGTGGCCAGGCTCAAGACGTGAGGGTCTTTAGTCGCAGCTGGCCAGACAATCGCGACTAAAGGTTTTCGGCACCTTTTAGTCACGGTTTGCTGTGCCAACCGCAACTAAAGCCCCTCCCTATATATACCCATCCAGCAGCCAACACTTAGCCATTTGGAGCCATTCTCTTCACAAGTGGGTGTAGGTTTGCTTTTGGTTCCTCTTATGCACATAAGGTGTTTGATGAAATGCCCCAAGAGCATGAAACAAACATGACATGAAGTGTTGGAGCTACACTCCTCGATCGCGTTAGCAACTTGATGAACCTTTGATGTGTCATTGATAAAATATGCATGTGTGTAGTTCATTGTTTAATTTATATTGTTTGTAGCTAGTTAGTTTAACAAATGCATGATGGTTAATTATATATTTTATATTATAATAATGCAGATGAATCGGCAATGGATGTACGGAACCGACTCTCCGCGAGTTCACTACGGGTTTGAAAGATTTCCTCGTAGTGGCTAATGCGTAACAAGCGGGGGTTTTGTTATCTGTCCATGTGTTATCTGTAAGAATCGAAGGGTTACTCTTCCTCAAGAGATGTTCACATGCATCTGCTTCGCACGGTTTCATGCCAAGCTATAATTGTTGGACCAAGCATGGAGAAAGAGGGTTATAATGGAAGAAGATGAAGAAGGGATGATTTCATCGATGAAAGCTATCTTGCTCATTTCGTGATACTTTCATGGAGGATGTCAAGGTGAAGGGAAGGTGAAGAAGAGGCACGGATGATCCCGCTGATGATCTTGGTCGGACCATTGCTGATGCACGGAGACGCCGCGAAACTGAAAAGGAGAGGGAGAATTTGGATCGCATGTTAGAGGATCACGAAAGGCGCTGTACCGGATGCGATGATGGTCTGAAAAAGCTGGGCTGCACAATCGGATTTGCTGAAATGGAAGGCAGAGGCAGGTGTAGCTGACTCGGCATTTGAAAACTTGCTGAAAATGTTGAAGAATATGTTTCAAAGGATAACGAGTTGCCCGCCAAGACGCACGAAGCAAAGAAGGTTGTCTGCCCTCTAGGTTTAGAGGTTCAAGATACATGCATGCATCAACGATCGCATCCTCTACCGCGTGAATACGAGAATTTGAATGAATGCCCGGTATGCACTGCATTGCGTTATAAGATCGAGGCGATGACCCCGGTGACGATGTTGAGGGCCGAAACCCAGAAGAGGGTTCCCGCCAAGGTGATGTGGTATGCTCCTATAATACCACGGTTGAAACGTCTGCTCAGAACAAAGAGCATGCCAAGTTGTTGCGATGGCACAAAGAGGACCGTAAGTCGGACGGGAGTTGAGACACACCGCAGATGGAACGCAATGGAGAAAGATCGACAGATGGTTCAAAGATTTTGCAGCCGACGAAGGAACATAAGATTTGCTCTAAGCACGGATGGCATGAATCCTTTTGGCGAAAGCGTAGCTCCAGCCATAGCACCTGCCCATGACTCTATGCATCTACAACCTTCCTCCTTGGTTGTGCATGAAGCGGAAGTTCATTATGATGCCGTGCTCATCCAAGGTCCGGCAACCCGCAACGACATCGATGTGTACCTAAGGCCATTAGTTGATGAACTTTTACAGCTGTGGGTGGTGTCCGTGTGGGATGAGCACAAACAAGAGGAATTTGACCTACGAAGTTGCTTTTCAGAACCATCAACGATTGGCCTGCTCTTAGTAACCTTTCGGACTGTCAAATAAGGATACAATGCATGCACGCACTGCTTACATGAGACTGAAAGTGTACATTTGCCAAATTGTAAGAAGAACGGTACCTTGGGCATCGCCGATTTCTTCCAAAATTCATCCAAGAAGAAAGAAAGGCAAGCATTACAACGGCAAGGCAGATCACCGCCGAAGCTCGCGAACGACCGGTGCTGAGGTATTTGATATGGTCAAGGATTTGAAAGTCATCTTTGAAAGGGTCCCGCGGACAATCAGTTCAAGGGAGCTGACGGGCACGCAGCCATGTGGAAGAAGAAATCTATATTCGGGAGCTAGAATATTGGAAAGTCCTAGATGTCCGCTCTGCAATCGACGTGATGCACGCTACGAAGAATATTTGCGTGAACCTCCTAAGCTTCTTGGGCGTATGGGAAGACAAATGATACAAAGGAAGCACGGCAGACCAGCAACGCTTGAAAGACCCCGATGACCGCATCCGAATGGTTTCAAGGTCGTGCCAGCTACGCCTCACCAAAGAAGAGAAGGTCATCTTTTTGAATGCCCGAGCAGTATGAAGGTCCCGCCTGGATTCTCGCCCAATATAAAGGGAATAATAAACATGGCGGAGAAAAGTTCCAAAACCTGAAGTCTCACGACCGCCACGTGATTATGACGCAATTGCTTCCGATTGCTTTGAGGGGCTCTCGCCGAAAATGTTCGAGTAGCCATTGTGAAGCTATGTGCATTCCTCAATGCAATCTCTCGAAGGTAATCAATCCAGAAGTTCTACCACGGTTACTGAACGATGTGATCCAATGTCTTGTCAGTTTCGAGTTGGTGTTCCCGCCATCCTTCTTCAATATTATGACGCACCTCCTGGTTCACCTAGTCGAAGAGATTTTCGCTTCTCGGTCCCGTATTTCTACACAATATGTTCCCTTCGAGAGGTTCATGGGAGTATTAAAGAAATATGTTCGTAATCGCTAGGCCAGAAGGAAGCATCGCCAAGGGCTATGGAAATGAGGAGGTAATTGAGTTTTGTGTTGACTTTGTTCCTGACCTTAAGCCGATTGGTCTTCCTCGATCGCGCACGAGGGGAGACTAAGTGGAAAAGGCACGATCGGAAGGAAATCAACGATATGTATGGACGGCCATTCTCTCGATCAAGCACACCACATCAGATCGACCAATTCCAGCTTGGTGGCTCCGTGCTTTGAGAAACACAAGAATATTTTACGCTCGACAACCCGGGAAGCCTGAATCCTGGATTAGGAAGGCCCACATGGAGACTTTCGGCAGTTGGTTGAGAAAACATTTAATGAATGACAATGATGTTGTAGATCAGCTGTACATGTTGGCCAAGACACCATCTTCGACTATAACGACTTTCCAAGGGTACGAGATAAATGGGAATACATTTTACACGATCGCCTAAGATAAAAAGAGCACCAACCAAAACAGTGGTGTCCGCTGATGCAGCAACCGAGAATGGGCAAGAGGTCACATATTATGGTTACATAGAGGAGATATGGGAACTTGACTATGGACCTCCTTTAAGGTCCCTTTGTTCCGTGCAAATGGTTCAAGCTAACAGGAGGTGGGGTAAAGGTGGGGTAAAGGTGGACCAGCAATACGGAATGACAATGGTGGATTTCAACAATCTTGGTTACCTTGACGAACCATTCGTCCTAGCGAAAGATGTCGCTCAGGTTTTCTATGTGAAGGACATGAGTAGCAAACCGAGGAAACGGAAAGATAAGAAAACGATCAGTACATCATGCGATGATTCAAAGCGCCACATTGTTCTTTCAGGGAAAAGAAACATCGTGGGAGTGGAGGACAAGATGATATGTCGAAGATTATAATATGTTTGCTGAAATTCCGCCTTCAAAGTGAACACCGACCCAAGCATTAAGTTAAATGATGAGGATGCTCCATGGATACGGCAATCGTAAGCAAGCAGGGACACAAGGAAGAAATGATGTAATAATTTATTGTACCAAACTTTGTTGAATGGATCATGTGAATTATATTACCCGTGATGTGTTTGGTGTCCATTTTCAATGATTCGAGATACCACCGATGATACATGAAATTTGGAGTGATTTAGTCATACTCCTGCCTAGGCGATAATATGCATACTCGTAGTCTTCATAGCCGCCGCCGTTGTACGGTAGTCGCCGCTTCTAAGTTGCCGCCGCCGCCGCCGCCGCTTGTCGCTGCTGCTGTCGTCATTGTGCCGGGCGGCGCCGTGGCTCGAATCGAGGGTAGCGCAGCGGGGATATCGCCGCCGTGATGTAGTCCATGACGCTCAGAGTCCGCCATACCACCATAGCCGACGGCCGCCTCGTGGAAGTTCCCAGGAGGCGACCGTCCTCCTCATACCTGGCGAGCCCTCTCACGCCGATTGATGAAGAAGGCGCCCCAAGTATGCTGGTTATCGGGATGCCGGGATTCATCCGCTTCCGGCGTGAGGTCGAGGTAGTAGTGGTTCGTGATGGCCGCCCGGCGCAGCACCTCGAGGGACGGAGGGACTGCACGCCGCCGGCGCTTAGGCTCCAGCCGGTGGGGCGCGTAGCCGGTGGACAAGGGTAGTTCGAGGCGCAAAGCTCCTCCACCTGCTGGTAGGTTAGAGGGGTGCGGTGGAAGCCATGAGAGAGTGATGAGAGATTGTAGAGATGTGATAATGCTGGCTAAGCAGGGCTACATATATGTAGTGAGAAATGGCGGGAAAAATGGGAGCGGGAAGACAGAGGCGGGAAGAAAGTGGCGGGAAGAAAGAGGCGGAAGACAGGGAAGAAATGGCGGAAGAAGAGGAATCGAGTTGGTTATCTAACCTTTAGTCCCGCTGGTTGGTGCAACCGGACTAAAGGTTAGACAGACGCGTGGGTAGCGCATTTACGCCTGCCGGAGGAACAAGACAAAGCGTGAAGCGCGCCGTGCCTATAAAAGGAGCATCGACACGCCAAGATAGAGGCGTGAAGAAATGGCGGAAGACATAGGCGGAAAGAATCAAGCGGGAAGACTGGCCGGGAAGAACTTGTGGGAAGACAGAGGCGGCCGAAGAACTTGTGGGAATTCTTTTGGTTCTAATTTCAAATTTGTTTGAAATTGTACATTCATATGCATGTATGTAGTACCGTAGAATATGTGAAACTCCTTCAAAATTAAAATAAAGCACAAAAGAAATAAAACAATACAAATTAAACAGAAAACAATACAAATTAAAAAGAAAACAATACAAATTAAACAGAAAACAGGTTTGGGGGGGCTAAAACCCTAAACTCATGGCGGTTTTAGTCGCGGTTGGCTGCACCAACCGCGATTAAAGGTTACCTTTAGTCGCTGGTCGCCTCCCAACCGCGACGATTAAAGGGGGGGCGCGAACGCAAATAACTCGCTAAAACCCTTTAGTCGCGGATGGGCAGGCGACCACGACTAAAGGGTACCTTTAGTCATGGGTCGCTGTCGCCAACCGCGACTAAAGGGGGGGCTATAAATACAAGGTCTGATTCTCGCCTTCTCCGATTCCGATTCTCGCCTCGTCTCTCGCCGCGCCGACGCCCGCCGTCGCGCCTCACCTCGACGCCGCCATGTCGCCCGCCTCGCCTCGCCGCCTCGCCCTCGACGCCACGTCGCCCCTCGCCCACACAGCAGCGCCGCGGCCGGCCTCGGATCTGCCGCCTCGCCTCCGCCTCAACGCCGACTGCCTCCTCGCCGCCCCAGCACGTGAGGGGCCTCCTCGCCGCCTCAACGCCGACCGACCGCCTCGGTTCATCAATTTTAAAAGTTCACAGAATGAACAATTCTTCAATTTTAAAATGGTTCAGGAATTACAAAAAAGTTCTTCAATTTTAAAATGTTCACAAATTTGAAAAGTTGATCAGCCATGAAAAAAGATCATAAATTTTGGAAATAAAAGTTCATCAAGTTTGACATAAATTTGATTTTCTTTCAAATGTACATCGATTTTTAAAAAAAGTTCAGGATTTTGAAAAAAGTTCACGTGTTTTGGAAAAAGAAGTGTTTGGAATCGGAAAAGTTCACAGCTTGAAATAGTTTGTCAATTTAAGGAAGTTCAAAAATTTAGAATTTTATAAGAAAATTTGACGAAATTTGAAAGAGAAATAAAATCAAAAAATACATATAAAGTGAAAAACAAAAACAACAGAAAACCGCCAAAGAAAAAACAAAAATAAAATGGAGGGGGCGGCGAGGGGGCGTGCGCGCGTGTGTTTTTTTGGGATCGAGAGGGGCGGCGAGGGTTATATGTGTGTTGTCCTCGCCTCCCTCTCCGTGACGCCTGCTGCCTCTGCCGCCTGCCTCAAGGCTCTACCGCGACACCCTCTCCCACCCCTTCCTCGCCTCCTTTTGCCACCGCCTTTCGCCACCGCCACCGCCACCGCCCCTTCTTCACTTAATTAATTTGTTTTACTACATGTTTTCAGGATCTGACATAATGGCGGACGATAGAGCTGACCCGATTATGGACAACTATGATCCGGACGGTGAAGCACATATGTTCGCATCATAAACGGCGATATTCTATATGTGCCGACCGGAGAAGAAGAAGATGATATCTCTTCTTATCTGAACCTTGACGGTGAAGATGAAGGGCGCCACAAGAAGATGATGCCGAACAAACATCGATAAACGATTTATCTTCAAATGGAAGTAGCAACCACCTCCGCGCCGAGGTATATATATACATTGAGCCTCTGGTGATACAAACTAACTGATTTGAATAAATATGTGTGTACTAACGCGACTCTCTTTCTTATTTTAGCCTCGCCGGATCGTCAAACAATCGAGTACGCCGTCAAAGCGTGGCGCAACCAAGACGATGAAACAAGGAGAAACATGCACCATCGAGGTTGTCGACAAAGGCAACCGCAGGCACCGGAGCCCCGCAAGAACGCCACCAAGTTTGTCAGCCAATGCGGAGCCATTGTTAGAGACAACGCCTCGATCACCGCCCAGGAGTGGAATGAGCCAAAGAAGGCACGAATTGATGGTTTCACTTTTGTCGATAAGAGAACAAAAAAGATTGCTTCAAGAAGCTTATGGAACATTTCGCTCTACCTCCGAATACAACAAATTCGATGAGGAGGGTAACAAGATTGAGGAAAACAAGGAGAGGAGGAGGCTAGTCAAACAGTTCGCTTCTTCATAAGATGGCCGACGATTCGAAATTCAAGCAAAATCTAGCCCATGACTTTGTCAAGCGAACAAGACTCGGATTTCAAAGGACAATATGAGAAACTGAAACATGATTGGCCAGAATTTGTGAAGCAAAAGAAATCGGAGCAGTTCATTCAAATATCGAAAAAATAAGGAAAATCGGCTAAGAAGGAGTACAATCATGTTATGGGGCCAGGAGGGTATCGCATTTGGGTGCCTAGGTTGGAGAAGATGGAGAACGAGCTGAGGCGGAGGAACTGGCCCAGTACGGAGGGATGGGACCCAAGGGCCAAAAGCTGGTGGTACGGGCATGGGGAACGCTGAACCGGAGAGAGGGGAGTGTGTTTACTGGGCAAATTAATTAAACCCACCCAAGCCCTTATTGACGCAATGAAGGATGCTCAACAGGGAAGATCAAGTTCAACAGAGAGAACGACGCTACCGACAAAAGCCCTCGAACTGAACACGGAGGACGTGTACGAGGCATGGGGCACATTCCGTGGAAAATAGGGTTCCCCGAACGATGACCCGTCGTTACTGTAGCCGTAAGAGAAAGATGGATCGAAGCAGATGTTGTGGCGCCGTTGGCATCGGAAATGGATGTGATGAAGAAAACCATGAGTGTACTAGTAGTCAAAGAGATGCAGCTCGGTGCAGCATGAAGATCATCCAGCGGATCTCGAAGCCAGCAGCGGAGAAGCAGCGTGGCTTCCACGGAGGCCCCACCGGCTGGTGCAGATGCACCGACGATCGAAATTACTGCACCGGAGCCTCGGTGGTCGAAATTACTGCACCGGAGCATCCGTGGTCGAAATTACTGCACCGGAGCCTCCTCGCTACCCCGTGGATTTATATAAAGGAGATGAAAGAATGTCATCTGATTATCCTATCGGGAACATGTCCATGAAGGTAGCCATCGGCAGTGCTTTACCATGTTTACCTCGAGCACTCCACCACAACAACCCCATTCAAGATGGCTATGCTCGTGTCAAGGTGGAGGACATAGTCCAAGGGTTTGAGGACCTGAGATTGACATTGCTACACCTGAAGGGGAGAAAAGACTTGAGATGTCAAGCGCCATTTCATTCTATGGCAAAAGAAGTTTATCAAGTTTCAGTGCGAGGCGCCAAGGACAACAAGTCCACCCCCTCACGGTGGTGGTGGTGGCGGTGGCGGGTGGTGGTGGTGGTGGTGGTGGCGGTTCACCCACACCTCCGCCACGCCACCGACGCCGCCCCGACCACAACGTCCGGCGGTGATCAGCCGCCGCCCCGATCCTCGTCCGGGCGGGTGATCGACGCCGCCTAATCCACCTCCGCAAAGAAGCAGTCCTGGATTATTAACCCGGACCCTTATGTACCTAAGACCACAAAGGTACCGGAGCCATCATCAAGCCTCTCCCCACAAGGCCTTGGGAACGAGTGCCGAGGAAGTCGACGCGCCGCTGCTGCTGATTTGGAGAAATGGAAGGCGGACTGCAAGAAGAAAAGAGAGCCCGAGCCCAAGCCAGATTTTCTCGATGAGCAAAAGAAGTGGGCTAAGTCATTTTGAGCACACCGCCCCAAGCCGCCAAGAATCTGCCTAACGACTATGCACGTGAACTTGAGGCAGGCACTCATGTTCAAGGAGAACAAAGAGCGGAGAAGGCCGAAGTAAAAAAGCGGGAAACAAGTTGCCCAGCTCGGGAACAAAGTAAACAATCGATTGCCCGCTTATAGTGGAAGCCTTCATCCGGATGCCCCGAGATCATACAAGCTGCGGCAACACAGGATTGACTATAACGAAAGCCGAGAACAAGCGCCAACTTAGGTATTACTCTTCGTGAACTGTTAGGCCTTGATGAGGCGCCAGTGAAGGAGGTAGTAATTACATATGTCAAGAATGGGCCTCTCGTCGAGCCTCAAGCGGAAAAGGATCTACCTCCACAAATGAAAGGTCTGCTGAAATGGTACAAGGGTTACATAAAAAATAAAAACGCCAAAGAATATATTTATGCGGAAGTTAGACATGAGCATCACTTCAAACATTACTATGTACAAATTGAACTGAGTGAATTGTTCCAGCTTTTCAATCTGCGCGAGCTCGACAAATCTATCATCGTGCTACGCTCGTAAGTGATTTATTAATTTCTACCCCATCTCGCTCATATTTCCTGCACTATATATATGTCCTAACTATATTGTTGTGTCCGCTATTATACATGCAGAATGAAGATTAAGGAATGCAGAGTAAGGAACATCCATGATGTTGGGTTCATTGACCCACACATCGTTAATGGACATGTGTTGGAGCGCCACCCGCCGACGTGGAGGCAGACCTGTGGCAGTTTCTTACAAAGCAGGAACTCAAAAGTGATATTCTATTTCCTTACCATTTTGGGTGAGTGTTTCTGTCTTGAGCACATTCTCTTTGTTTACTCCATGCATGGTATGTGGCGGCTAATCGATGAGTTATGCATGACGATTGTGCATGTATCGTGTCCGCAGGTTCCACCGGATTCTGCTAGTAATTAAAGTTAACACCTCGTAATGTCTCGCCCACGACTCTCTCAATATGGATCCAAAGCTTTGGGGCGGCATGAGAAGAATGCTGCAGAAGTAATTATTTTCATTCATTTGCGCCTATATCGATCGGCCTATTTCGCTTCATTTCCTAATATCAAGTAACTAATAACTCTCTTGTTCATTTAATTTTCTTTGCCTCGTAGGGTTTGGAGACGGTTCAGAGATACAAAGGTCGGTGAATTCAAAAAGAGCTAGAATTCAAAAGGTCAAAGGCTAAGAATGCTGGGGATATTCAGCCACCGGAGACCAATCTATGTGGATACTATGTTCGGAGATGATCCGAGATACACCTCTGAGCGGGTTCCGAGTGATACCAATGCTCGAGGAATAACCTCCGGATGATGCTTAGTCCGTAAGCTCGCTCCACCACTTCAAGAGGAACTAGCTGGATGGTTCAGCAGGAAGTCCTCCATCCTAAAGGAGAACACTATTACGAGGACGAGAACTTTATATGCATTAAATCATGTATGGAAACTTGTTCAAAATTGTATATGGTCATCCGATGATATTGAATATATATTGTATATTCCTCTTGAATTCTTTTTGGTTCTAATTTCAAATTTATTTGAAATTGTACATTCATATGCATGTATGTAGTACCGTAGAATATATGAAACTCCTTCAAAATTAAAATAAAGCACAAAAGAAATAAAACAATACAAATTAAACAGAAAACAGGTTTAGGGGGGCTAAAACCCTAAACCTGTGGCGGCCTTTAGTCGCTGTTGGCCGAAGAACCGCGACTAAAGGTCCTCCGCCTGACGACGGCGCTGGCGCCCACGTGGACGGGCCGTTAGTCGCGGTTCTTAAGCAGCGCGACTAAAGGTGGGGGCTTAGTCGCTTATTTGGTCGCGGTTGCCCAACCACGACTAATGGCAGTTGCGAACCGCGACCAAAGGCCTTTTTCCACCAAAGGGTTATGGATGTCGCCGATGATCACAAGATCAAGATGGATGCAATGCGCTTGAAGATGAGAAAGATTAGAAAATATGCCATTCATACCGAGGCTTGGTATCATTATGCCGCTGGATCAGTTGTTACCTTGGTTGCGATTATGATCGATTTGTTTTCACATTGAAATGGTTTACATAGTTTCAATGTATGGTTTAATTAATTTAGATGCTCGCAGAGCTTTATGTTGTTAGATGAGAACTATGTATGTACTTTGGTTTTATGTGATGATGAACTTCTATTAATTTGGTCATTTAATTATCTATTCATGATGTTCTGTAATGATTTTTGACACACTTAATTATATATAATGCACGCAGATGAACCGACAATGGATGTACGGTGACGCATACACCTCCGAGTACATTAAGGGCATGCATGCTTTTCTCAAGTGGCTGAGGCAAACAAGCAGAATGGTTTTATGTGTTGTCCATGCCCTATATGTGGAATACACAAGTCTTACTCTGACCGGAAAATCCTTCACACCCACCTGCTTTACAAGGGTTTCATGCCACACTATAATGTTTGGACGAGGCACGGAGAAATAGGGGTTATGATGGAAGACGGCGAGGAAGAAGAGTACGATGACAACTATGTGCCCCTGAATACGGTGATGCTATCAAACATCAAGTTGCACTGCAGACGATGTGCACGATGGTGCTGCAGAACGGGAAGCTCCTGAAGATCAAGATGAACCGACGATGTGCCCCATGATGATGATCTCCGCCGGGTCATTGTCGATGCAAGGACACAATGCGAAAGTCAAAAGGAGAAGCTGAAGTTCGATCGCATGTTAGAGGATCACAAAAAAGGGTTGTACCCCAATTGCGAAGATGGCAACACAAAGCTCGGTACCGTACTCGAATTGCTGCAAAGGAAGGCAGAGAATGTTGTGCTCGATAAAGGATTTGAGAAGCTACTGAAAATAATGAAGAAGAAGCTTCCAAAGGATAACGAATTGCCCGACAGTACATACGCAGCAAAGAAGGTCGATGCCCTCTGGGATTGGAGGTGGAGAAGATACATGCATGCCCTAATGACTGCATCCTCTACCGTGGTGCCTACAAGGATCTGAATGCATGCCCGGTATGCGGTGCATTGCGTATAAGATCGACGAGATGACCCTGGTGATGTTGACGGCGAGCCTCCGTGAAGAGGGTTCTGCGAAGGTGATGTGGTATGCTCCTATAATACCACGGTTGAAACGTCTGTTCAGAAACGGAGAGCATGCCAAGTTGATGCGATGGCACAGTTGAGGACCGTAAGAAAGACGGAAGTTGAGAGCACCCACGACGGGTCGCAGATGGAGAAAATCGAGAGAAACTACTGGGATGAGTTTGCAAAGGACCCAAGGAACGATGGTTTGCTTTAAGCGCGGATGGCATTAATCCTTTCGGGAGCAGAGCAGCAATCACAGCACCTGGCCCGTGACTCTATGTATGTATAACCTTCCTCCTTGGATGTGCATGAAGCGGAAGTTCATTATGATGCCGTTCTCATCCAAGGCCCTAATTAACCCGGCAACGACATTGATGTGTACCTAAGGCCATTAGTTGAGGAACTTTACAGCTGTGGAATGGAAACGGTGTGCGACGTGGGATGAGCACAAAAGAAGGAATTTGACCTGAAGGCGTTGTTGTTCGTGACAATCAACGATTGGCCCGCCTCAAGAACCTTTCGTGACAGACAAACAAGGGATACCACGCATGCACGCACCGTTTACTTGACACCGATAGTATATACCGGAAGCTGCAGGAAGAATGTGTACCGGGCCATCGCCGATTTCTTCCGACCAACCATCAATGTCGAAAGAAAGGCAAGCATTTCAAAAGCGAGGCAGATCACGGAAGAAGCCCGCCATGCGCATCGGTGATCACGCACTTGCTATGGTCAATGATTTACACGTAATCTTTGGAAAGGGTCCCGCGGACTAGCTGTTCGAATGACGCTGAGAATCATGCACCCATGTGGAAGAAGAAATCTATATTTTGGGACCTACCCACCGAAAGACCTAGAGGTCCGCCCTTCGATCGACGTGATGCACGTGACGAAGAACCTTTGCGTGAACCTGCTAGGCTTCTTGGGCGGTATGGGAAGACAAAAGATACACCGAGGCACGAGAGGACCTGCAACGCTTGTACGTAAAAAAGAGGGCATGCCTCCGAAGCAAAGATGAAGGTCCTGCCAGCTACGCTCTTTTAAAGAAGAGAAAGAAATATTCTTTCAATGCCTGCTCAGTATGAAGGTCCCGACCGGCTTCTCGTCGAATATAAAGGGAATCATAAATATGTCGAGAAAAAGTTCCGAACCTAAAGTCTCATGACTGCCACGTGATTATGACGCAACTGCTTCCGTTGCATTGAGAGGGCTTTCTACGGAAAACGTCCGATTAGCCATTGTGAAGCTATGTGCATTCCTCAATGCAATATCTCGGAAGGTGATCGATCCAGAAATCGATAGCAACGCTAAGGAGTGATGTGGCGCAATGTCTTGTCGGTTTGAGCTGGTGTTCCCACCATCCTTCTTCAATATCATGACGCACGCCCTAGTTCATCTAGTCGACGAGATTGTCATTCTGGGGCCCGATTTCTACACAATATGTACCCTTTGAGAGGTTCATGGGAGTCCTAAAGAAATATGTTCAGAATCGTGCTAGGCCGAAGGAAGCATCTCCATGGGCCATCAAACAGAGGATGTCATCGGGTTTTGTGTTGACTTCATTCCTGGCCTTAATAAGATAGGTCTCCTAAATCGCGGTATGAGGGGAGATTGACCGAAAAGGCACGCTTGGAAGAGACTCAATAATATGCGAGGACGGATATTCTTGGTCTCAAGCACACTACAGCTTCTACTGTAACTCTACCTTGGTGACCCGTATGTCGATGAACACAAGAACAGATCTGCGCTCCAAACACCCGAGCGGCGACGATCGGATTACATGTGAACACATCAGACTTTCAGCAGTTGGTTGGAAACACGCCTCGAGGTGACAGACTGTTTGTGATGAGTTGTACTTGTTGTCCAGGGACCATCTTCGACTGTAATGATTTGGAAAGGATACGAGATAAATGGGAATACATTTTACACGATTGACCAAGATGAAAAGAGCACCAACAAAACAGCGGTGTCCGCTTGATGCAGCAACCGACAAGGAAATGACACATATTATGGTTACATAGTACACATATGGGAACTTGACTACGGAGTAGATTATAAGGTCCCTTTGTTTAAGTGCAAGTGGGTCAATCTGTCAGAGGCGGAAGGTGCAGGTAGACCCACAAGACGGAATGACAACAGTGGATCTGAAAAATCTTGGGTACACTGACGAACCGCTCGTTCTAGCCAATGATGTGGCACAGGTTATCTATGTGAAGGACATGTCTACCAGACCGAGGAAAAGAAAAGATAAGGAAGCGAATACATCATACAATGAGCCAAAGCGCCACATAGTTCTTTCAGGAAAAAGGGACATCCTGGGAGTGGAGGGCAAGACAGACATGTCTGAAGAGTATGAAAAGTTTCATAAAATTCCCCCCTTCAAAGTCAAGGCTGACCCAAGCATCCTGATAAATGATGAAGATTATCCATGGTTACAGCGCAATAAGAAAATGACACAAGCGAAGAAAAAGTGAAGACTTTCTCCCGCAACTATTATGATGATACCATGCCAACTTTGTAACACACGTAGTATGATACCATTGTCCATTTTGTTCATGAACATGCTATGCCAACTTTTTCAGAGTTCATTTGAAAACTATGAATTTGAAAACCTCGCCAAATCAAGGGCGCCACACCGTTTATAATTAAGCCCGCCCCTCGCCTTGTTGAGCTCACAAACTTGTGATTCACACAAATTTCAAAGAATTCAAATTTTATAAAACTAATGGCACAAACAGAAAGTTTATAATTGTTCTAAAACAAATGGCACTAACAGAAAGTTTATAATTTTGCTGACCTAAAAGCAAAAAGAATTAAAAAATAAAGCAAAAACCAAAAGAAAATAAATAATGCAGGAAACAAAACAAAAAACTTGAAAAAAATAATAGCAATAATAAGCATTTTGTTGTAAGTAGAAACAAAATAAAATAAATAAAGCAACAAAGAAAACAAAAAAGTGTTTTTGAATTTTAAGACTAATGGCACAAACAGAAAGTTTATATTTTTCTAAAACTAAAAGCACTAACAGAAAGTTTGTAATTTTGCTGACCTAAAAGCAAAAAGAATTAAAAATAAAGCAAAAAACCAAAAGAAAATAAATAATGCAGAAAACAAAACAAAAAACTTGAAAAAATAAAAATAGCAACAATAAGTATTTTGTTGTAAGTAGAAACAAAATAAAGTAAATAAAGCAACAAAGAAAACAAAAAAGTGTTTTCAAATTTTAAAACTAATGGCACTAATAGAAAGTTTATATTTTTCTAAATCTAAAAGCAAAAAGAAATAAAATATAAAGCAAAAAAACTGCCACCTACTAGGCCCCCACGGCCTGAATACGACTAGAAACCCTACATGGGCCAGGATTCAGGCCCGCAGAGGCCCAATAGGCCTGAGCAGTAGCATGATTAGGCCCGAAGCCTGCATTAGAGAGGAGCTCGAAGGGGCCGACACCAGCTTATAAACCAGTGGCGCCTTCAACTAGCGAGGTGGGACTAAACATTTGGGTTCGGGCAGACAGGTTTGGTCCCGGTTGGTGGCACCAACCGGGACTAAAGGGGTTTAGTCCTGTTGGTGCCACGACCGGACTAATGCCCCCTAGTCCCGGTTGGTGCCACCAACCGACCAAAGGCCGCCGCTTCCGCCCTTTGGGCTGCTGAATTTGTTTTTGGTCCCGTTGGTGGCACCAACCGACTAGTAGGCGATAGTCCCGGTCGTGCCACGAACCGACCAATGCTCTTCTATATAAGCAAGACTTGTGAAATTTCAGATTCATCGCCCCATTTGCCCCCAACTTCCCGGACGCCGCCCGACGCCGTCGCCACGCACGCATTGCCACCATCGCTGTCACGCCATGGCCGTTGTCGCCCGCTGCCGCCGCCATTGCCGCCCGTCGCCGCTGCCTGCCTCGCCGTCGCCGCCAAGACCGTGATCTGCCCTAACGCCGTGCCGCCTCTGCCTCATCGTCGCCGTCTCGCCGCTGTCGCTGCCTCGCCGTCGCCGCCGCCTCCGCGACCTCGCCGACCTTGCCGACCGCCGCCTGCCTCCCGACCTCGCCGCCTCCGCCTCCCGACCTCGCCGTCGCCTCCGCCTCCCCGCGCCTGTCGTCACTGACCTGCGCGTCGCCTCCGCCATGAGCCAGCCAAGGCACTGCCCTGCCCTCACAACACCTGCCCCTGCCCCCCCCCGCCGCCATGATTTTTTTTTTCTGCATATATATGTGATGTTTTTTGTATATATATTGATGTATAGAATATGATGTTTTTATTGATGTATAGAATATGATGTTTTTTGCAGATAAATGTTCATGTATATATATTGATATATTCATTGATGTATAGAATATTTTATAAAAAGAAGAAGAAGAAGAAGAAGAAGAAGAAGAAGAAGAAGAAGAAGAAGAAGAAATGAGAAGAAGAAAAGAGAA
>CM038682.1:1733638-1909744 GCA_021605205.1 Aegilops longissima | reverse complement strand
TATATTTTATATTATAATAATGCAGATGAATCGGCAATGGATGTCTGTAACCGACTCTCCGGCGAGTTCACTACGGGTTTGAAAGATTTCCTCGTAGTGGCTAATGCGAACAAGCGGGGGTTTTGTTATCTGTCCATGTGTTATCTGTAAGAATCGGAAGGTTACTCTTCCTCAAGAGATGTTCACATGCATCTGCTTGCACGGTTTCATGCCAAGCTATAATTGTTGGACCAAGCATGGAGAAAGAGGGTTATAATGGAAGAAGATGAAGAAGGGATGATTTCATCGATGAAAGCTATCTTGCTCATTTCGGTGATACTTTCATGGAGGATCTTTGAAGGTGAAGGGAAGGTGAAGAAGAGGCGCGTGATGATCCGTTGATGATCTTGGTCGGACCATTGCTGATGCACGGAGACGCCTGCGAAACTGAAAAGGAGAGGAGAATTTGGATCGCATGTTAGAGGATCACGAGAAGGCGCTGTACCCGGATGCGATGATGGTCTGAAAAAGCTGGGCTGCACTGCTGGATTTGCTGAAATGGAAGGCGAGGCAGGTGTAGCTGACTCGGCATTTGAAAACTTGCTGAAAATGTTGAAGAATATGTTTCCAAAGGATAACGAGTTGCCCGCCATCGTCTGAAGCAAAGAAGGTTGTCTGCCCTCTAGGTTTAGAGGTTACGAAGATACATGCATGCATCAACGATCGCATCCTCTACCGCTGATGAATACGAGAATTTGAATGAATGCCGGTATGCCTGCATTGCGTTATAAGATCGAGGCGATGACCACGGTGACGATGTTGAGGGCGAAACCGGAAGAGGTTCCGCCAAGGTGATGTGGTATGCTCCTATAATACCACGGTTGAAACGTCTGTTCAGGAACAAAGAGCATGCCAAGTTGTTGCGATGGCACAAAGAGGACCGTAAGTCGGACGGGAGTTGAGACACACCGCAGATGGAGCATAATGGAGAAAGATCGACGGATGGTTCAAAGATTTTGCAGTGACGCAAGGAACATAAGATTTGCTCTAAATACGGATGGCATGAATCCTTTTGGCGAGCGAGCTCCAGCCATAGCACTGCCCCGTGACTCTATGCATCTACAACCTTCCTCCTTGGTTGTGCATGAAGCGGAAGTTCATTATGATGCCAGTGCTCATCCAAGGTCCGAAGCAACCCGCAACGACATCGATGTGTACCTAAGGCCATTAGTTGATGAACTTTTACAGCTGTGGGGTGGTGTCCGTGTGGGATGAGCACAAACAAGAGGAATTTGACCTCTGACGTTGCTTTTCGTAACCATCAACGATTGGCCTGCTCTTAGTAACCTTCGGGACTGTCAAATAAGGGATACAATGCATGCACGCATCTGCTTACATGAGACTGAAAGTGTACATTTGCCAAATTGTAAGAAGAACGTGTACCTTGGGCATCGTCGATTTCTTCGAAAATTCATCGATGAAAGAAAGGCAAGCATTACAACGGCAAGGCAGATCACCGGCGAAGCTCGCGGAAACGCTGCTGGTGCTGAGGTATTTGATATGGTCAAGGATTTGAAAGTCATCTTTGGAAAGGGTCTGGCGGACAATCAGTTCGAAGGGAGCTGGCGGGCACGCAGCCATGTGGAAGAAGAAATCTATATTCGGGAGCTAGAATATTGGAAAGTCCTAGATGTCCGCTCTGCAAATGACGTGATGCACGTTACGAAGAATATTTGCGTGAACCTCCTAAGCTTCTTGGGCGTGTATGGGAAGACAAATGATACAAAGGAAGCACGGCAGGACCAGCAACGTTTGAAAGACCCTGATGACCGGCATCCGGAATGGTTTCAAGGTCGTGCCAGCTACGCTCGACCAAAGAAGAGAAGGTCATCTTTTTGAATGCCCGAGCAGTATGAAGGTCCCGTCTGGATTCTCGTCCAATATAAAGGGAATAATAAACATGGCGGAGAAAAGTTCCAAAACCTGAAGTCTCACGACTGCCACGTGATTATGGCGCAATTGCTTCCGATTGCTTTGAGGGGCTCCTGCGGAAAATGTTCGAGTAGCCATTGTGAAGCTATGTGCATTCCTCAATGCAATCTCTCGAAGGTAATCAATCCAGAAGTTCTACCACGTTCTGAGCGATGTGATCCAATGTCTTGTCAGTTTCGAGTTGGTGTTCCGCCATCCTTCTTCAATATTATGACGCACCTCCTGGTTCACCTAGTCGAAGAGATTTTCGTTCTCGGTCCTGTATTTCTACACAATATGTTCCCCTTGAGAGGTTCATGGGAGTATTAAAGAAATATGTTAAGTAACCGTGCTAGGCCAGAAGGAAGCATCGCCAAGGGCTATGGAAATGAGGAGGTAATTGAGTTTTGTGTTGACTTTGTTCCTGACCTTAAGCGATTGGTCTTCCTCGATCGCGGCACGAGGGGAGACTAAGTGGAAAAACACGATCGGAAGGAAATCAACGATATGTATGGACGGCCATTCTCATGAAGCACACCACCTTGTCTTCGACCAATTCCAGCTTGGTGGCTCCGTGCTTTGAGAAACACAAGAATATTTTACGTTCGACAACCGGGAAGCCTGAATCCTGGATTAGGAAGGCCCACATGGAGACTTTCGGCAGTTGGTTGAAAACATTTAATGAATGACAATGATGTTGTAGATCAGCTGTACATGTTGGCCAAGACACCATCTTCGACTATAACGACTTTCCAAGGGCGAGATAAATGGGAATACATTTTACACGATCGCCCAAGATAAAAAGAGCACCAACCAAAACAGTGGTGTCCGCTTTGATGCAGCAACCGAGAATGGGCAAGAGGTCACATATTATGGTTACATAGAGGAGATATGGGAACTTGACTATGGACCCTCCTTTAAGGTCCCTTTGTTCCGGTGCAAATGGTTCAAGCTAACAGGAGGTGGGGTAAAGGTGGGGTAAAGGTGGACCAGCAATACGGAATGACAATGGTGGATTTCAACAATCTTGGTTACCTTGACGAACCATTCGTCCTAGCGAAAGATGTCGCTCAGGTTTTCTATGTGAAGGACATGAGTAGCAAACCGAGGAAGCGGAAAGATAAGAAAACGATCAGTACATCATGCGATGATCAAAGCGCCACATTGTTCTTTCAGGAAAAGAAACATCGTGGGAGTGGAGGACAAAGACAGACATGTCGAAAGATTATAATATGTTTGCTGAAATTCCGCCCTTCAAAGTGAACACCGACCCAAGCATTAAGTTAAATGATGAGGATGCTCCATGGATACGGCACAATCGTAAGCAAGCAGGGACACAAGGGAAGAAATGATGTGTAATAATTTATTGTACCAAACTTTGTTGAATGGATCATGTGAATTATATTACCCGTGATGTGTTTGGTGTCCATTTTGAATGATTCGAGATACCACCGATGATACATGAAATTTGGAGTGATTTAGTCATACTCCTGCCTAGGCGTATAATATGCATACTAAGTAGTCTTCATAGCCGCCGTCGTTGTACTGGTAGTAAATCGCCTTCTAAGTTGCCGCCGTCGTAAATCGCTGCTGCCGTCGCTGCTGCCGTCGCTGTCGCCGGGCGGCGCTAAATAGCTCGAATCGAGGTAGCGCAGGCGGGGATATCGCCGGCCGTGATGTAGTCCATGGCGCTCTGCGAGTCCGGCCATACCACCATAGCCGACGGCCGCCTCGTGGAAGTTCCGAGGCGAGACCGTCCTCCTCATACTGGCGGCGCCCTCTCGCCGATTGATGAAGAAGCGTCCCAAGTATGCTGGTTATCGGGATGCCGGCGAGATTCATCCGCTTTCGGCGTGAGGTCGAGGTAGTAGTGGTTCGTGATGGCCGCCCGTGCCGCAGTACCACGAGGGACGGGAGGGACGGCACGCCGCCGGCGCTTAGGCTCCAGCCGGTGGGGACCTTGTAGCCCGGTGGACAAGGGTAGTTCGGCGCAAAGCTCCTCCACCTGCTGGTAGGTTAGAGTGGGTGCGGTGGAAGCCATGAGAGTGATGAGAGATTGTAGAGATGTGATAATGCTGGCCAAGCCGGGCTACATATATGTAGTGAGAAATGGCGGGAAAAATGGGAGCGGGAAGACAGGAGGCGGGAAGAAAGTGGCGGGAAGAAAGAGGCGGGAAGACAGGGAAGAAATGGCGGGAAGAAGAGGAATCCAGAGCTGGTCATCTAACCTTTAGTCCCGGCTGGTTGGTGCAACCGGGACTAAAGGTTAGACAGGACGCGTGGGTAGCGCACGACGCCCTGTCGGAGGAACAAGACAAAGCAGAAGCGGCGCCGTGCCTATAAAAGGAGCATCGATACGCGCGAAGATAGAGGCGTGAAGAAATGGCGGGAAGACATAGGCGGGAAAGAACTGGCGGGAAGACTGGCCGGGAAGAACTTGTGGGAAGACAGAGGCGGCCGGGAAGAACTTGTGGGAATTCTTTTTGGTTCTAATTTCAAATTTGTTTGAAATTGTACATTCATATGCATGTATGTAGTACCGTAGAATATGTGAAACTCCTTCAAAATTAAAATAAAGCACAAAAGAAATAAAACAATACAAATTAAACAGAAAACAATACAAATTAAAAAGAAAACAATACAAATTAAACAGAAAACAGGTTTGGGGGGGCTAAAACCCTAAACCTGGGCGACCTTTAGTCGCGGTTGGCCGACCAACAGCGACTAAAGGTTACTTTAATCATGGTCGCCTCCCCAACCGCGACGACTAAAGGGGGGGCGCGGGAACGCAAAAAACCCGCCAAAAACCCTTTAGTCGCGGATGGGCAGGCGACCAGCGACTAAAGGTACCTTTAATCATGGTCGCGTCGCCAACCGCGACTAAAGGGGGCTATAAATACAAGGCTCGATTCTCGTCTTCTCCGATTCGATTCTCGCCTCGTCTCTGCCCGCGCCCTCGGCGCCGCCCGCCGTCGCCCTCACCCTCGGCGCCGCCCGCCGTCGCCCCTCGCCCTCGGCGCCCGCCCTCGCCCTCGGCGCCGCCCGCCGTCGCCCTCGCCCACCCAGCGCGCCGGCCGGCCTCGGTACTGCCGCCTCGCTCGCCCGCCCTCAACGCCGCCGACCGGCCTCCCTCGCCGCCCCCAGCACGTGAGGGGGCCTCCCTCGCCGCCCCCTCAACGCCGCCGACCGGCCTCGGTTCATCAATTTTTTAAAAAGTTCACAGAATGAACAATTCTTCAATTTTTAAAAATGGTTCAGGAATTACAAAAAAAGTTCTTCAATTTTAAAAATGTTCACAAATTTGAAAAGTTGATCAGCCATGAAAAAAGATCATAAATTTTGGAAATAAAAGTTCATCAAGTTTGACATAAATTTGATTTTCTTTCGAAATGTACATCGATTTTTTAAAAAAAGTTCAGGATTTTGAAAAAAAGTTCACGTGTTTTGGAAAAAGAAGTGTTTGGAATCGGAAAAAGTTCACAGCTTGAAATAGTTTGTCAATTTAAGGAAGTTCAAAAATTTAGAATTTTATAAGAAAATTTGACGAAATTTGAAAGAGAAATAAAATCAAAAATACATATAAAGTGAAAAACAAAAACAACAGAAAACCGGCCAAAGAAAAACAAAAAATAAAATGGAGGGGGCGGGGGGGGCGGCGATCTGTGGCAGTGTTTTTTGGGATCGAGAGGGGCGGCGAGGTTATACATGTGTGTTGTCCTCGCCTCCCTCTCCGTGACGCCGCCGTCGTCTGCCGCCCGTCTCGCGCTCTACCGCGACACCCTCTCCACCCCTTCCTCGCCCCCTCCTTTTGCCACCGCCCTTCGCCACCGCCACCGCCACCGCCCCTTCTTCACTTAATTAATTTGTTTTTACTACATGTTTTCAGGACTGACATAATGGCGGACGATAGAGCTGACCGATTATGGACAACTATGATCCGGACGGTGAAGCACATATGTTCGGCATCATAAACGGCGATATTCTATATGTGCCGACCGGAGAAGAAGAAGATGATATCTCTTCTTATCTGAACCTTGACGGTGAAGATGAAGGCGCCGTCGACAAGATGATGCCGAACAAACATCGATAAGCAGCGATCTTCAAATGGAAGTAGCAACCACCTCCGCGCCGAGGTATATATATACATTGAGCCTCTGGTGATACAAACTAACTGATTTGAATAAATATGTGTGTGTACTAACGCAGCGACTCTCTTTCTTATTTTAGCCCTCGGCGGATCGTCGAAACAATCGAGTGCGTCGTCAAAGCGTGGCGCAACCAAGGCGATGAAACAAGGAGAAACATGCACCATCGAGGTTGTCGACAGTGGCAACCGGCAGGCCGCTGGAGCCCCGCAAGAACGCCACCAAGTTTGTCAGCCAATGCGGAGCCATTGTTAGAGACAACGTCTCGATCACCGTCCAGGAGTGGAATGAGCCAAAGAAGGCACGAATTGATGGTTTCACTTTTGTCGATAAGAGAACAAAAAAAGATTGCTTCAAGAAGCTTATGGAACATTTCGTTCTACCTCCGGAATACAACAAATTCGATGAGGAGGGTAACAAGATTGAGGAAAACAAGGAGAGGAGGAGGCTAGTCAAACAGTTCGCTCTTCATAAGATGGCGGCGCATTCGGAAATTCAAGCAAAATCTAGCCCATGACTTTGTCAAGCAGAACAAGACTCGGTTTCAAAGGACAATATGAGAAACTGAAACATGATTGGCCAGAATTTGTGAAGCAAAAGAAATCGGAGCAGTTCATTCAAATATCGAAAAAATAAGGAAAATCGGCTAAGAAGGAGTACAATCATGTTATGGGGCCAGGAGGGTATCGCATTTGGGTGCCTAGGTTGGAGAAGATGGAGAACGAGCTGAGGCGTGAGAATCCGTCCAGTGCGGAGGATGGGACCCAAGGGCCAAAAGCTGGTGAATACGGGCATGGGGGCACGCTGAACCGGAGAGGGGAGTGTGTTTACTGGGGCAAATTAATTAAACCCACCCAAGCCCTTATTGGCGCAATGAAGGATGCTCAACAGGGGAAGATCAAGTTCAACGAGAGAACGACGCTACTGACAAAGCCCTCGGGAATCCTGAACACGGAGGGCGTGTCGAGGCATGGGGCACATTCCGTGGAAAATAGGGTTCCCCGAGCGATGACCCGTCTGATTCTGAAGCCGTAAGAGAAAGATGGATCGGGAAGCAGATGTTGTGGCGCGGTTGGCATCGAAATGGATGTGATGAAGAAAACCATGAGTGTACTAGTAGCGAAAGAGATGCAGCTCGGTGCAGCATGAAGATCATCCAGCGGATCTCGGAAGCCAGCAGCGGAGAAGCAGCGTGGCTTCCACGGAGGCCCCACCGGCTGGTGCAGATGCACCGACGATCGAAATTACTGCACGGAGCCTCTGGTGGTCGAAATTACTGCACCGGAGCATCTGGTGGTCGAAATTACTGCACGGAGCCTCCTCGCTACCCGTGGGCGATATAAAGGAGATGAAAGAATGTCATCTGTATTATCCTATCGGGAACATGTCCATGAAGGTGGCCATCGGCAGTGCTTTACCATGTTTACAGGAGCACTCCACCACAACAACCCCATTCAAGATGGCTATGCTCGTGTCAAGGTGGAGGACATAGTCCAAGGGTTTGAGGACACTGAGATTGACATTGCTACACCTGAAGGGAGAAAAGACTTGGAGATGTCAAGCGCCATTTCATTCTATGGCAAAAGAAGTTTATCAAGTTTCAGGCGAGGCGCCAAGGACAACAAGTCCACCCCCTCACGGTGGTGGTGGCGGTGGCGGTGGTGGTGGTGGTGGTGGTGGTGGCGGTTCACCTACACCTCCGTCACGTCGGCCGACGCGCCCCCAGATCCACAACGTCCGGCGGGTGATCAGCCGCCGCCCCGATCCTCGTCCGGCGGGTGATCGACGCCGCCCCAATCCACCTCCGGCAAAGAAGCGAAGCAGTCCTGGATTATTAACCCGGACCCTTATGTACCTAAGACCACAAAGGTACGGAGCCATCATCAAGCCTCTCCCCACAAGGCCTTGGGAGCGTAGTGCCGAGGAAGTCGGCGCGCCGGCTGCTGATTTGGAGAAATGGAAGGCGGACTGCAAGAAGAAAAGAGAGCCCGAGCCCAAGCCAGATTTTCGATGAGCAAAAGAAGTGGGCTAAGTCATTTTGAGCACACCGTCCCAAGCCGCGAAGAATCTGCCTAACGACTATGCACGTGAACTTGGCAGAGCAGGCACTCATGTTCAAGGAGAACAAAAGCGGAGAAGGCGAAAGTAAAAAAGCGGAAACAAGTTGCCCAGCTCGGGAACAAAGTAAACAATCGATTGCCCGCTTATAGTGGAAGCCTTCTGTCCGGATGCCCCGAGATAATACAAGCTGCGGCAGCACAGGATTACTATAACGAGTGCGAGAACAAGCGGCCAACTTAGGTATTACTCTTCGTGAACTGTTAGGCCTTGATGAGGCGCCCGATGAAGGAGGTAGTAATTACATATGTCAAGAATGGGCCTCTCGTCGAGCCTCGCGAGGAAAAGGATCTACCTCCACAAATGAAACGTCTGCTGAAATGGTACAAGGGTTACATAAAAATAAAAGCGCCAAAGAATATATTTATGCGGAAGTTAGACATGAGCATCACTTCAAACATTACTATGTACAAATTGAACTGAGTGAATTGTTCCAGCTTTTCAATCTGCGCGAGCTCGACAAATCTATCATCGGTTGCTACGTTACGTAAGTGATTTATTAATTTCTACCCCATCTCGTTCATATTTCCTGCACTATATATATGTCCTAACTATATTGTTGTGTCCGCTATTATACATGCAGAATGAAGATTAAGGAATGCAGAGTAAGGAACATCCATGATGTTGGGTTCATTGACCCACACATCGTTAATGGACATGTGTTGGAGCGTCACCCGCCGACGTGGAGGCAGACCTGTGGCAGTTTCTTACAAAGCAGGAACTCAAAAGTGATATTCTATTTCCTTACCATTTTGGGTGAGTGTTTCTGTCTTGAGCACATTCTCTTTGTTTACTCCATGCATGGTATGTGGCGGCTAATCGATGAGTTATGCATGACGTCTTGTGCATGTATCGTGTCCGCAGTTCCACTGGATTCTGCTAGTAATTAAAGTTAACACCTCGAATGTCTCGTCCACGACTCTCTGAATATGGATCCAAAGCTTTGGGCGGCATGAGAAGAATGCTGCAGAAGTAATTATTTTCATTCATTTGCGCTCTATATCGATCGACCTATTTCGTTCATTTCCTAATATCAAGTAACTAATAACTCTCTTGTTCATTTAATTTTCTTTGCCTCGTAGGGTTTGGAGGCGGTTCGTAGATACAAAGGTCGGTGAATTCAAAAAGAGCTAGAATTCAAAAGGTCAAGGGCTAAGAATGCTGGGGATATTCAGCCACGGAGACCAATCTATGTGGATACTATATTTGTGAGATGATCCGGAGATACACCTCTGAGCGGGTTCCGAGTGATACCAATGCTCAGAGGAATAACCTCCGGATGATGCTTAGTCCAGAAGCTCGCTTCCGACCACTTCAAGAGGAACTAGCTGGATGGTTCAGCAGGGAAGTCCTCCATCCTAAAGGAGAACACTATTACGAGGACGTAGAACTTTATATGCATTAAATCATGTATGGAAACTTGTTCAAAATTGTATATGGTCATCCGATGATATTGAATATATATTGTATATTCCTCTTGAATTCTTTTTGGTTCTAATTTCAAATTTATTTGAAATTGTACATTCATATGCATGTATGTAGTACCGTAGAATATATGAAACTCCTTTAAAATTAAAATAAAGCACAAAAGAAATAAAACAATACAAATTAAACAGAAAACAGGTTTAGGGGGGCTAAAACCCTAAACCTGTGGCGTACTTTAGTCGCGGTTGGCGAAAGAACCGCGACTAAAGGTCCTCCTCCTGACGACACTTTGGCGCCCACGTGGACGGGCCGTTAGTCGCGGTTCTTAAGCAGCCGCGACTAAAGGTGGGGGCTTTAGTCGCTTATTTGGTCGCGGTTGCCCAACCACGACTAATGGCAGTTGCGAACCGCGACCAAAGGCCTTTTTTCCACCAGTGGTTGCGGATGTCGTCGATGATCACAAGATCAAGATGGATGCAATGCGCTTGAAGATGAGAAAGATTAGAAAATATGCCATTCATACCGAGGCTTGGTATCATTATGCCGTTGGATCAGTTGTTACCTTGGTTGCGATTATGATCGTATTTGTTTTCACATTGAAATGGTTTACATAGTTTCAATGTATGGTTTAATTAATTTAGATGCTCTGCGAGCTTTATGTTGTTAGATGAGAACTATGTATGTACTTTGGTTTTTATGTGATGATGAACTTCTATTAATTTGGTCATTTAATTATCTATTCATGATGTTCTGTAATGATTTTTGACACATTAATTATATATAATGCACGCAGATGAACCGACAATGGATGTACGGTGGCAGACACACCTCCGAGTACATTAAGGGCATGCATGCTTTTCTCGAAGTGGCTGAGGCAAACAAGCAGAATGGTTTTATGTGTTGTCCATGCCCTATATGTGGAATCTGAAGTCTTACTCTGACGGAAAATCCTTCACACCCACCTGCTTTACAAGGGTTTCATGCCACACTATAATGTTTGGACGAGGCACGGAGAAATAGGGGTTATGATGGAAGGCGGCGAGGAAGAAGAGTACGATGACAACTATGTGCCCCTGAATACGGTGATGCTACTGAACATCAAGTTGCACTGGACGATGTGCGATGGTGCTGCAACAGGCGAAGCTCCTGAAGATCAAGATGAACAGACGATGTGCCCCATGATGATGATCTCCGCGGGTCATTGTCGATGCAAGGACACAATCGAAAGTCAAAAGGAGAAGCTGAAGTTCGATCGCATGTTAGAGGATCACAAAAAGGGTTGTACCCCAATTGCGAAGATGGCAACACAAAGCTCGGTACCGTACTCGAATTGCTGCGATGGAAGGCAGAGAATGCTGTGCTCGATAAAGGATTTGAGAAGCTACTGAAAATAATGAAGAAGAAGCTTCCAAAGGATAACGAATTGCCCGACAGTAGACAGTACATACGCAGCAAAGAAGGTCGTATGCCCTCTGGGATTGGAGGTGGAGAAGATACATGCATGCCCTAATGACTGCATCCTCTACCGTGGTGCCTACAAGGATCTGAATGCATGCCGGTATGCGGTGCATTGCGGTATAAGATCGACGAGATGACCACAGTGATGTTGATGGCGAGCCTCCGGGAAGAGGGTTCTGCGAAGGTGATGTGGTATGCTCCTATAATACCACGGTTGAAACGTCTGTTCAGAAGCGGAGAGCATGCCAAGTTGATCACGATGGCACAGTGAGGACCGTAAGAAAGGCGGGAAGTTGAGAGCACCCGCGACGGGTCGCATGGAGAAAATCGAGAGAAACTACTGGGATGAGTTTGCAAAGGACCCAAGGAACGTATGGTTTGCTTTAAGCGCGGATGGCATTAATCCTTTCGGGAGCGAGCAGCAATCACAGCACCTGGCCCGTGACTCTATGTATGTATAACCTTCCTCCTTGGATGTGCATGAAGCGGAAGTTCATTATGATGCAGTTCTCATCCAGGCCCTAATTAACCCGGCAACGACATTGATGTGTACCTAAGGCCATTAGTTGAGGAACTTTTACAGCTGTGGAATGGAAGCGGTGTGCGTCGTGGGATGAGCACAAAAGAAGAATTTGACCTGAAGGCGTTGCTGTTCGTGACAATCAACGATTGGCCCGCTCTCGATAACCTTCGGGACAGACAAACAAGGGATACCACGCATGCACGCACTGTTTACTTGACACCGATAGTATATACCGGAAGCTGCAGGAAGAATGTGTACCAGGCCATCGTCGATTTCTTCCGACCAACCATCAATGTCGAAAGAAAGGCAAGCATTTCAAAGCGAGGCAGATCACCGGAAGAAGCCCGCCATGCGTATCGGTGATCACGTACTTGCTATGGTCAATGATTTACGTAATCTTTGGAAAGGGTCGGCGGACTAGCTGTTCGAATGACGCTGAGAATCATGCACCCATGTGGAAGAAGAAATCTATATTTTGGGACCTACCCTCTTGGAAAGACCTAGAGGTCCGCTCTTGATCGACGTGATGCACGTGACGAAGAACCTTTGCGTGAACCTGCTAGGCTTCTTGGGCGTGTATGGGAAGACAAAAGATACACCGAGGCACGAGAGGACCTGCAACGCTTACGCGAAAAAGAGGGCATGCCTCCGAAGCGGTATGAAGGTCCTGCCAGCTACGCTCTTACGAAAGAAGAGAAAGAAATATTCTTTCAATGCCTGCTCAGTATGAAGGTCCCGACTGGCTTCTAAATCGAATATAAAGGGAATCATAAATATGTCGGAGAAAAAGTTCCAGAACCTAAAGTCTCATGACTGCCACGTGATTATGGCGCAACTGCTTCCGGTTGCATTGAGAGGCTTCTACCGAAAACGTCCGATTAGCCATTGTGAAGCTATGTGCATTCCTCAATGCAATATCTCGAAGGTGATCGATCCAGAAATCGTATAGCGCTAAGGAGTGATGTGGCGCAATGTCTTGTCGGTTTCGAGCTGGTGTTCCCACCATCCTTCTTCAATATCATGGCGCACGTCCTAGTTCATCTAGTCGACGAGATTGTCATTCTGGGGCCCGTATTTCTACACAATATGTACCCTTTGAGAGGTTCATGGGAGTCCTAAAGAAATATGTTAAGTAACCGTGCTAGGCCAGAAGGAAGCATCTCCATGGGCCATCAAACGAGAGGATGTCATCGGGTTTTGTGTTGACTTCATTCCTGGCCTTAATAAGATAGGTCTCCCTAAATCGCGGTATGAGGGAGATTGACTGGAAAAACACGCTTGGAAGAGACTCAATAATATGCAGGGGCGGATATTCTTGGTCTCAAGCACACTACAGTTCTCTGAGAACTCTACCTTGGTGACCCGTATGTCGATGAACACAAGAACGATCTGCGCTCCAAACACCGGGCGGTCTGACGATGGATTACATGTGAACACATCAGGACTTTCAGCAGTTGGTTGGAAACACGTCTCGGAGGTGACAGCACTGTTTGTGATGAGTTGTACTTGTTGTCGAGGGACCATCTTCGATTGTAATGATTTGGAAAGGATCTGAGATAAATGGGAATACATTTTACGATTGACCAAGATGAAAAGAGCACCAACCAAAACAGCGGTGTCCGCTTTGATGCAACAACCGACAAGGAAATGACACATATTATGGTTACATAGTACACATATGGGAACTTGACTACGGAGTAGATTATAAGGTCCCTTTGTTTAAGTGCAAGTGGGTCAATCTGTCGGGAGGCGGGGTGCAGGTAGACCCACGATGCGGAATGACAACAGATGGATCTGAAAAATCTTGGGTACACCGACGAACCGTTCGTCCTAGCCAATGATGTGGCACAGGTTATCTATGTGAAGGACATGTCTACCAGACCGAGGAAAAGAAAAGATAAGGAAGCGAATACATCATACAATGAGCCAAAGCGCCACATAGTTCTTTCGGGAAAAGGGACATCCACAGGAGTGGAGGGCAAGACAGACATGTCTCAAGAGTATGAAAAGTTTCATAAAATTCCCCCCTTCAAAGTCAAGGCTGACCCAAGCATCCTGATAAATGATGAAGATTATCCATGGTTACAGCGCAATAAGAAAATGACACAAGCGAAGAAAAAGTGAAGACTTTCTCCCGCAACTATTATGATGATACCATGCCAACTTTGTAACACACGAGTATGATACCATTGTCCATTTTGTTCATGAACATGCTATGCCAACTTTTTCAGAGTTCATTTGAAAACTATGAATTTGAAAACCTCGCCAACCGAAGGGCGCTCACACCGGTTTATAATTAAGCCCGTCCCTCTACGCCTTGTTGAGCTCACAAACTTGTGATTCACACAAATTTCAAAGAATTCAAATTTTATAAAACTAATGGCACAAACAGAAAGTTTATAATTGTTCTAAAACAAATGGCACTAACAGAAAGTTTATAATTTTGCTGACCTAAAAGCAAAAAGAATTAAAAAATAAAGCAAAAAACCAAAAGAAAATAAATAATGCAGGAAACAAAACAAAAAACTTGAAAAAAATAATAGCAACAATAAGCATTTTGTTGTAAGTAGAAACAAAATAAAATAAATAAAGCAACAAAGAAAACAAAAAAGTGTTTTTGAATTTTAAGACTAATGGCACAAACAGAAAGTTTATATTTTTCTAAAACTAAAAGCACTAACAGAAAGTTTGTAATTTTGCTGACCTAAAAGCAAAAAGAATTAAAAATAAAGCAAAAACCAAAAGAAAATAAATAATGCAGAAAACAAAACAAAAAACTTGAAAAAATAAAAATAGCAACAATAAGTATTTTGTTGTAAGTAGAAACAAAATAAAGTAAATAAAGCAACAAAGAAAACAAAAAAGTGTTTTCAAATTTTAAAACTAATGGCACTAATAGAAAGTTTATATTTTTCTAAATCTAAAAGCAAAAAGAAATAAAATATAAAGCAAAAAAACTGCCACCTACTAGGCCCCACGGCCTGAATACGACTAGAAACCCTACATGGGCCAGGATTCAGGCCCTTGAGGCCCAATAGGCCCACAGCAGTAGCATGATTAGGCCAGCCTGCATTAGAGAGGAGCTCGAAAGGGGCCTTACCAGCGCTTATAAACCAGTGCAGGCGCCTTCAACTAGCGAGTGGGACTAAACATTTGGGTTCGGGGCAGCACAGGCCTTTGGTCCCGGTTGGTGGCACCAACCGGGACTAAAGGGGTTTAGTCGGTTGGTGCCACGACCGGGACTAATGCCCCTTTAGTCGGTTGGTGCCACCACCCGGGACCAACGGCCGCCGCTTCCCGCCCTTTGGGCTGCTGAAATTTGGCCTTTGGTCGGTTGGTGGCACCAACCGGGACTAAAGGGGCAGTAGTCCCGGTCGTGCCTGAACCGGGACCAATGCTCTTCTATATAAGCAAGACTTGTGAAATTTCAGATTCATCGCCCCATTTGCCCCCAACTTCCCGCCGCCGCCGACGCCCGCCTCCGCCATGCCCGTCGTCACCATCGCCGCCGCCACGCCCGTTATCGCCGCCGTCGCCCGCCGCCGTCGCCGCCGCTGCCCCGCCGTCGTCGCCGCACCGCATCTGCCCCAACGCCGTCGCCCTGCCTCATCGTCGCCGTCCCGCCCGTCGCGCGCCCTCGCCGTCGCCGCCCTGCCTCCAGCGACCTCGCCGACCTTGCGATCGCCGCCCTGCCTCCCGACCTCGCCGTCGCCTCCGCCTCCCGACCTCGCCGTCGCCTCCGCCTCCCCGCCCCCGTCGCGCGACCTCGCCGTCGCCTCCGCCTGATGAGCCAGCAGACCTGCCCTGCCCCCCCACAAGACCTGCCCTGCCCGGCCCCCTGCCGCCGCCATGATTTTTTTTTCTGCATATATATGTGATGTTTTTTTGTATATATATTGATGTATAGAATATGATGTTTTTTATTGATGTATAGAATATGATGTTTTTTGCAGATAAATGTTCATGTATATATATTGATATATTCATTGATGTATAGAATATTTTATAAAAAGAAGAAGAAGAAGAAGAAGAAGAAGAAGAAGAAGAAGAAGAAGAAGAAATGAGAAGAAGAAAAAGAGAAGAATAAGAAAGAAGAAGAAAAATAGAAGAAAAAAAGAGAGGAGAAGAAGAAGGAATAGAGGAGAAGAAGAAAATTTTTCTTCTATTTTTCTTCTTCTTTCTTCTTCTTCTCTTTTTCTTCTTCTCATTTCTTCTTCTTCTTCTTCTTCTTCTTCTTCTTCTTTTATCGAAACGAGGGTGTCGAGGATCGCTGAGGGGTCGACGGTCGGGAACTAGGCTAGAGGGTCGAGAGGGTCACAGAGGGGTCGAGGGTCGTCGAGGCCGGTCGAGGTCGTCGAGGCCGGTCGAGGTTCGAGGCACAAGGGTTTGAGGTTCGAGGTTCTAGGGTCGAGGTTCGAGGTTCTAGGGTTCGAGGGTTCTAGGGTCGAGGTTCGAGGTTCTAGGATCCGAAGGAAGAAGGAAGAAGAAGAAGAAAAGAATGAGAGGAAAAGAAGAAAAGAAGAGGAGAAGAAGAAAGGAATAGAGGAGAAGAAGAAAAAAGAAAAATTCTATTTTTCTTCTTCTCCTCTTTCTTCTTCTTCTCCTTTTTTTCTTCTTTTTTCTTCTTCTTCTTCCTTCTTCCTCTTTTCTTCCTTTTCCGATAGGGTACCGATAGTGTCAAAGTATTGAAGAAATCCATCGCTTCATCATTAGCGGAAGTAACCATGGCATGATGATGTATGAAGTCCTCAAAGTTGTTACGGAATGGAGTCCGGATAGGATAATTTGCCTTTTGCGAACTTTGTACCAAAAAGCGAATTATCCTATCTGACCTCCGTTCAAAACAACTTTGGAGAGCTTCACCATCATGCACCTGTTACTACCTAATGATGAAGACATGGTTTTGTTGAATCCTTTGACACTAGGCAACCTCCCGACCCTCGGCGATCTTGACCCTTGACCCTCGACCGCTCGGCGATCCACGACCCTCTACCCTACTTGTGGGACATAGATGTACTGTTCAACGCCGACCCCTCCCGATAGCTTCAACACGTGGGGGGTCGATATTACGCCCCTCCTAGCTTGAAGCGTTCTCGAGGCCACCCCTAACCCTTGAAGCGTTGTCGAGGCCACCCCAAACCCTAGAGAAGCAGCGTCGAGGCCACTAATATGATTCCTTATTGTGATTAGCTAGCTAGTTCTCGTTGGCACTAATATATCCATATCTGTCATGTTTGAATAATAATTGCCATGTTGTAAATATTTGTAGAAACTATGGACACCCCGAGACGAAGCACAAGAAGCGTTGTTGAGGGACATAATCGCACTGGAAGTGATGCCGTCTCCTCGATGATGTTTCTCAACGTCGATAACGATGGTCCGGAAGGAGAGGGTGAAGAAGCAGCTGGCTATGATTTACATGGCTCCGATGACCCAATGCCGGTGCAAGAAGTAGACCGTGAGGACGGCTCCGGTGATCACCAAACCGAGTCCGGCCAGGTATATATATTAGTTAAGCCTGTGCTGACTAGCTCTCGTCTTTGTTTTGGTATATATATATGTACACATATTAATTAACTCCCATCTTTGTTCTTTTTTCTAGCCCTCCGGATCGAGCACAACATCGGTAAAGAGACGAGGCCCGAAGAAAAATTTGAGCTCGGATGAAAAGTTTGAGATCATACAAATCGCGCGCGACGGCCAACCGATTGAACCCTACCGGACAAAGAAGGCATTTGTTGCTCGGTCTTGGGTTACGGTTAGGGACAAGATCGATCAGCATCCACCAATGGTATAAGCCTAAGAACGAAGACCACGAGGTGTCTTATGTCAATGATATGCAGAAAAATGATCTTTGGACTGAGCTGAAGTCAAATTTTACCCTACCGCCAGAGGATGATCCGGAGAAGCCAGTAATAGAGCCATTAATCAAGTCTTTTGCTCTTAAGAAGATGGCAGAACTATTCAGGAATTGGAAGAAAGAACTCAACACGTATGTCGAAAAAAATGAGATACCAGAATTCACGGGAAAATATGAGAAGATCAGAGATGACTGGCCCGCATTTGTGGCCTACAAGACATCGGAAAAGAGTAAAAAGATGTCAGCGACAAACAAGAGAAATGCTGCGAAGAAGAAGCTTCATCATCGCACGGGTCGGTGGCTACCTCATAGCCCGCCTAAGTGGTCCAAGGCTGAGAATGATCTGCTTGATAAAGGGATCGAACCGAGACAATGAACTGGCCAGACCGTTGCGGACTTGGTTCTTGGGGCGGCGGATCCTTGGACCCTATAACGGGAAGTGCATTTGGGCGGACGAACAATTGGACATACCAGTCAAGAGGCTTAAGCATTATATCGAAGCAGCGCAGCAAGGGAAGTTCGTTCGAGACAGGGAGAAGGACGAGCTCACAATGGCCCTCGGGAATCCTGAGCACCTGGGCGGACACGAGGCACGCCAGCTCCCTTTCGTGGAAGGCTGGATTTCGACGCAGGGGTTACAAAACCCATGAGAGGAGGAAGAAACTGGAGCAGAGCCTAATGCAGGCGCTGCGAAAAAGGGTAATGGGGCTAGAGGAACGAGAAGCAGCCGATCACAACAAGCGACCTGCGAAGCTTCCCCGAAGCTACCCGCCATCTCAGCGGAGAAGCAGCGTGGCTTCCACCGAGCTGCTTCAGCCGAGCAACATGCCTTGGCGGCTCCTGCCAGCTATCCCGTGGATGCTATCACGGATGCTGAAAGTTGCCACCTTATGGCGCAATGGAGCAATTTAAAGGTCAAAGGCGGCTGTTGGCTCTGTTTATCCCACTAAACCCGACTCAACTTTTCACTGCCGCCGATTCGAAAGGATATGCTAAGGTGATGGTCGATGAAATAACGGAGGGATTTGAGGAGCTCGGCTTGACCACCCTACGGTGAATGGGAGTATCGGCTGGGTTCTGCTCAAGACTCCATGCCTATGGCGGAAGGATCTCATCAGCCTTCCGAACTGGACGCCTCCGCCTCCTCCTCCTCCTCCGTGAGTCAGGGCACTCCGCCTCCTCCACCGCCGCCTCCTCCTCCTCCGGCGAGTCAGGCACTCCGCCTCCTCCACCGCCTCCTCCTCCGGCGAGTGGCGATCAGGGCACTCGGCCGGCTCCTTCTCCGGCGTGGCGGCACTCCGTCTCCTTCTCCGCTTGCACCGGCGCGTCCGGCAGCCAGCCTCCTCCTTCTCCGCCTCGTCGGCAAGGGCGGAAGAGACCCGCCGCCGCTCCGACTGCTCCAGCGCGTCGTAGTCCTTCTCCTCCGCCTCGTAAGCAAGGAAAGAAAACATCCGCTCCGTCTGCTCTGCGGCGTCTAGCAGTACTGCCAAAGGCGGAGGAGATCTGATTCGGTCCTTCTCGAAGACTCGGAGAAGTTACCGTCTGAGAGGAGCGAGGAGGAAAACGCGAAGATCGCGCAGACGAAGTGGATGACTGGTTTCAAGGGTTGAAAGCAAAGAGACATCCACCTCCGGAGGAGAAAGTAGATCCGGTCAAAGCGAAGCGCACTCTGGCTGCCCTGACAAAACCACCCAAGTCTCCGCCGAAAGGCAACTATGAGCGCATTATTGGAAAAGCATTTGCCGAGGCGGAGAGATCGGGAAGGATGAAAGAACGACGAGCTGGGAAACAAATTGCCCAGCTCGGCGAACAAGCGAAGGAATCGTGCCCCCCGCTCAAGGTGCCTGCTAGCGACATCGTCGATCCGAGGATGGTGCCCGGTTATGGCAATCCTGAAGATTACTTGCCCGACGATGTACAATTTGATTTGTTGGAGGTGCAGATACAAAGATACGAGTACGGGAAGCCTCTCGTCAAAGATGAAAGCTCTCTAACAACGATGATGCGAAGATTGCATGATTGGTACATGAAAACCTGCAAAGAGTCTGACGGGAGGAATACTTTGTATTTGAGAGTTAAAAAGGAGCATGACCTCCTTGGAATTGAACTGTTGCCTATTCCATTTGAGGAGTTCTATCAGTTTTTCAATCAATTGGCCATCGATAAAGCAACGGTCACCTGCTACTGTCTGTAAGTAGTACTACTTCTGTCATTAAGTATCTCTATATAACTCAGCTCTTGCATGTATTTATAAATATCCTCACTATATTATGCAGATTGAAGATCGCAGAAATGAAGAAAAAACAAGTGGGTGATATTGGGTTCATTAACACATATCTCATCGATGCAAATGAGGTTAAATATCGTGCCAAGGAAACCGAGGCCAACTTGCTACGATCGTTGGAAATAAATGAACACAAAATACAATACTCTTTCCTTACAACTACACGTGAGTGTTCTGTCTTATGGCATATTCGGTTTCCCTTATTTAGTCCAGGTTATAGAAATGTAATATTGATGAGTTATGCATGCGTGCACAGGTTCCACTATATTCTCCTAGAGATTAAGCTTGAGCAGGGAGTAGTAATTGTCTTAGACTCGAGACGAAAAGATCCCAAGGAGTATGCGGAAATGACTGAAATGCTCGAGAAGTAAGTTAAATCGATCATTATCCACCATATCAGCAACTTTGTTCATTTCTGATATCAAGTAATTGTTTTCTTTGTATGGCAGGGCTTGGGGAAAATTCACCAAAAAAGCTCCGGGACTATCGAAGAAGCTGCAATTTAGACACCCGAAAGAAAGTACTATATATTAGCATATTCCACGCGCATCTCCTAGTGATTCAATACCATTTAGCATGTGCTTGCTATATATAATTATCAGTTTGATTGACCTCTGTTTCTTGTAAAGTGGTTGTGGCAGGAACAAGGGAATGATTTCTGTGGATACTACGTTTGCGAGTCCATCCGCCACACGACCTGTGAGAGGGGCTACTCCGACAAACAATTTGAAGTGCGTAAATAAAAATATTCACAATTTTATTTTATTACCATCATTTGTGTTGAGTTTCATTCATTCATATATATATATATATATATATATATATATATATATATATATATATATATATATATATATATATATATATGACCCTTTCTTAAAATTAGATGTTTGACAGCGGATGAACTCCTAGCACCAGATCGCATGCGAGCAATTCAAGAGGAATTGGCGGCATTCTTTCTTGACTATGTGATCGCTGAAGGCAGGGAATACTATGTGGACCACGCGTCCGTATTGTAAAAGATAATTATTGTATACATGTAGCGGTAGTGTCGGATAGATATCGAGAACTTGTTGTTCGACCAATCTCTCGGAGAAGGAGAGGTGGTCGATATCACTTCTCTCTGTATGCATATATATGTTCATGACGATCTTCTGTTTGCTTAAATACTAGCTAGCTAGCATGTCTAGTTAGTCCTCTCTATACGTATGTATAGTACGTAGCGTCGACCAAGCACGGACAAAAGAAAGGACACTTTTATCTATTAATTAGCTAGCTATAGCACAATATATGAAACACCTAAATTAACCCCCAAAACCCCCAAACCCCCCTCTCTTTTGAAAAAAAAACCAGAGCCAAAGAAATGCTGACGCGTGGATGCCTATTGGTCCCGGTTGGTGCCACCAACCGGGACCAAAGGCCCTCCCGCCTGGGCTCAGCGGACAGGCCACGTGGAGGCCCATCTGTCCCGGTTCTGGATAGAACCGGGACTAAAGGGTGAGGGTATTAGTACCGACCCTTTAGTCCCGGTTCACGAACCGGGACTAAAGGCCCTTATGAACCGGGACTATAGGCCCTTTTTCTACTAGTGTACTTTCGGCAATGAATAATAGCATAAACAAAATGATAACTGGCAACACCAGTACAGAATCCACCGCCAGTGACGGTGGCACCAGAGGGCAGGAGGTGATGGAGTGCAAGAGGGAAATCAGTGAAGCAGGAGATCGACCAAGGGGATCAGTACTGGCGAGTGAAGTAGGAGACACAGTTTAACTGTAAGATGAGCTAGGCACTCGCCACCTAATAGCAGGTTGCTGGAGGGCACACATCTTGGGCTTGAAATTAATTAGAAGGAAGCAAATGAAGGAAGCAATGGAGTATTTGAAACATAAAAAGTAATTAAATGCATATGCATCTTGGAGAGCGCAAAGGTGGCCGACAGGAGCTAGTTTACCTTTCCGTTTATTTGTAGGTAGAAATCTAAATCACATCATAAAATCCCTTCCAGCGGATATGCGCAATCTTTGGCCAACTTTCTCCATCATGTCCTCGGCAGCTTTCCTTCAAGAGCTCATAACCCCACACGTCTAAGCGCTGGAGGGAGGATGGCAGATCTGGTAAAGATGATATGTTGGGGCAGCGTTGAATGTCGAGATATTTCAGATTGGAGAAGCACTTCAAATTTGTTGGCAGGGAAATCATTTGACAATCACGGAATGCCAGATCCTTCACAGATGTGAAATTTGCAGATTCTTCGAATGACATGGATCGTTCCTTGCATCTTACAAGACTGAGATATCACTAGTAGAAAAGGGGGCAATGGTCCAGGCCGGGTTAGCCCATTAGTCCCGGTTCAGTCCAGAACCGGGATCAATGGTGGCATTGGACTCGGTTCGTGAGCCCCGGGGGCCGGCCGGGCCACGTGGGTCATTGGTCCCGGTTCGTCTGGACCTTTTGGTCCCGGTTGGTGGGACGAACCGGGACCAATGGGCCTCGCTCCTACCCCACCACCATCGGTCCCGGTTGGTGGCATGAACAGGGACCAAAGGCTGCCCTTTAGTCCCGGTTCATGCCACCAACCAGGACCAATGAGGTGCCTATATATACCCCCTCGCCCGCGAGCAGAGCACTCCCAGTGCTCTGTTTTTCCTGGCCGGCGAGGGGGGAGCTTTGTGGTGCTCTAACTCACCTCCTATGCACACAAGGTGTTCGATGGAATGCCCGAGCCACACTACTTAAGCTTTCTCCTCTCCAAGCTCGACCTCCAAGCTCCATTTTCCTCAATATTTGTCTAGGTTTAGCGGTCCGTCACGCCCCGTCCCCGTCTTCACCGTCGTCGATCACCCGCGCCGATCTCATCGCCGGCACCACCGTGGTGAGCCTCTTGTTCTTATCTTCTTTCTGAAAGGAAAAATATTCTTACTTGTATGTTTAGATAGATACTTGTATTATTTTCTTACTTTTATTATTGCATCTTATATAGTGCGACGGTTTTGGTATCCGCCCCCGTCGGCCCTCGTCTTGTCTATGATTCGGATGTGGTATATATTATCTTTTCATAACTATTGGTTCATTTATTGTTTATGAAAATTATGCCGACCAACGTGATATAGATTTTATTTATCTAGGAGGTTGTTGAACCGGAAATTCCAACCGACCCTATTGTCGAGAGGTTAAATTTAGTTGAAGAAGAGAACAATTTCTTGAAGGAAAAAATAAGAAAAATTGAGGAGGAGAAGATGATATTGGAGTTGCATGTTGCGGATGTAAATCGATGATCACAAGATCAAGATGGATGCAATGCGCTTGAAGATTAGAAAGATTAGAAAATATGTCATTCATACCGAGGCTTGGTATCATTATGCCGTTGGATCAGTTGTTACCTTGGTTGCGATTATGATCGCATTTGTTTCGCATTGAAATGTTTTACATAGTTTCAATGTATGGTTTAATTAATTTAGATGCTCTGCAGAGCTTTATGTTGTTCTGTAATGATTTTAAGCTGAAGATGAGAACTATGTATGTACTTTGGTTTTAATGTGATGATGAACTTCTATTAATTTGGTCACTTAATTATCTATTCATGATGTTTTGTAATGATTTTTGACACACTTAATTATATATAATGCACGTAGATAAACCGGCAATGGATGTACGGTAACAGACACACCTCCGAGTACATTAAGGGCGTGCATGATTTTCTCGAAGTGGCTGAGGCAAACAAGCAAAATGGTTTTATGTGTTGTCCATGCCCTATATGTGGGAATACGAAGTCTTACTCTGACTGGAAAATTATTCACATCCACCTGCTTTATAAGGGTTTCATGCCACACTATAATGTTTGGACGAGGCACGGAGAAATAGGGATTATGATGGAAGACGGCGAATAAGAAGAGTACGATGACAACTATTTGCCCCCTGAATAGGGTGATGCTACTGAACATCAAGAGGAACCAGACGATGTGCACGATGATGCTGCAACGGACGAAGCTGCTGAAAATCAAGAGGAACCAGACAATGTGCCGGGTCATTGTCGATGCAAGGACGCAATGCGAAAGTCAAAAGGAGAAGATGAAGTTCGATCGCATGTTAGAGGATCACAAAAAAGGGTTGTACCCCAATTGCGAAGATGGCAACACAAAGCTCGGCACCGTACTGGAATTGTTGTAGTGGAAGGCAGAGAATGCTGTGCCAGACAAAGGATTTGAGAAGCTACTGAAAATATTGAAGAAGAAGCTTCCAAAGGATAACGAATTGCCCGACAGTATATACGCAGCAAAGAAGCTCATATGCCCTCTAGGATTGGAGGTGCAGAAGATACATGCATGCCCTTATGACTGCATCCTCTACCGCGGTGCGTACAAGAATCTGAACGCATGCCTGGTATGCGGTGCATTACGGTATAAGATCAGACGAGATGACCCTGGTGATGTTGACGGCGAGCCCCCCAAGAAGAGGGTTCCTGCGAAGGTGATGTGGTATGCTCCTATAATACCACAGTTGAAACGTCTATTCAGAAACGGAGAGCATGCCAAGTTGATGCGATGGCACAGTGAAGACCGTAAGAAAGACAGGAAGTTGAGAGCACCCGCTGATGGGTCGCAGTTGAGAAAAATCGAGAGAAAGTACTGGGCTGAGTTTGCACGTGACCCAAGGAACGTATGGTTTGCTTTAAGCGCGGATGGCATTAATCCTTTCGAGGAGCAGAGCAGCAATCACAGCACCTGGCCCGTGACTCTATGTATGTATAACCTTCCTCCTTGGATTTGCATGAAGTGGAAGTTCATTATGATGCCAGTTCTCATCCAAGGCCCTAAGCAAGCCGGCAACGACATTGATGTGTACCTAAGGACATTAGTTGAAGAACTTTTACAGCTGTGGAATGGAAACGGGGTACGTACGTGGGATGAGCACAAACAGGAGGAATTTGATCTAAAGGCGTTGCTATTCGTGACCATCAACGATTGGCCCGCTCTCAGTAACCTTTCAGGATAGACAAACAAGTGATACCACGCATGCACGCACTGTTTACTTGACACCGAAAGTATATACCTGGGAAGCTGCAGGAAGAATGTGTACCTGGGCCATCATCGATTTCTTCCAACCAACCATCAATGTCGAAGGAAAGGCAAGCATTTCAAAGGCGAGGCAGATCATCGGAAGAAGCCCGCCATGCGTACCGGTGATCACATACTTGCTATGGTCAATGATTTACAGTAATCTTTGGAAAGGGTCCCGGCGCACTAGCTGTTCCGAATGACGCTGGGGGACACGGACCCATGTGGATGAAGAAATCTATATTTTGGGACCTACCCTACTGGAAAGACCTAGAGGTCCGCTCTTCAATTGACGTGATGCACGTGACGAAGAATCTTTGCGTGAACCTGCTAGGCTTCTTGGGCGTGTATGGAAAGACAAAAGATACAGCTGAGGCACGGGAGGACCTGCAACGTTTGCACGAAAAAGACGGCATGCCTCCAAAGCAGTATGAAGGTCCTGCCAGCTATGCTCTTACCAAAGAAGAGAAGGAAATCTTCTTTGAATGCCTGCTTAGTATGAAGGTCCCGACTGGCTTCTCGTCAAACATAAAGGGAATAATAAATATGCCAGAGAAAAAGTTCCAGAACCTAAAGTCTCATGACTGCCACGTGATTATGACGCAACTGCTTCCGGTTGCATTGAGGGGGCTTCTACCGGAAAACGTCCGATTAGCCATTGTGAAGCTATGTGCATTCCTCAATGCAATCTCTCAGAAGGTGATCGATCCAGAAATTATACCAAGGCTAAGGAGTGATGTGGTGCAATGTCTTGTCAGTTTCGATCTGGTGTTCCCACCATCCTTCTTCAATATCATGACGCACGTCCTAGTTCATCTAGTCGACGAGATTGTTATTCTGGGCCCCGTATTTCTACACAATATGTACCCCTTTGAGAGGTTCATGAGAGTCCTAAAGAAATATGTCCGTAATCACGCTAGGCCAGAAGGAAGCATCTCCATGGGCCATCAAACAGAGGATGTCATCAGGTTTTGTGTTGACCTCATTCCTGGCCTTAAGAAGATAGGACTCCCTAAATCACGGTATGAGGAGAGACTGACTGGAAAAGGCACGCTTGGAAGGGACTCAATAATATGCAGGGACGGATATTCTTGGTCTCAAGCACACTACACAGTTGTACAGAACTCTACCTTGGTGACCCCGTATGTCGATGAACACAAGAACAGTCTGCGCTCCAAACACCCGGAGCAGTGCGGCGACTGGATTACATGTGAACACATCAGGACTTTCAGCAGTTAGTTGGAAACACGTCTCAGAGGTGACAACACTGTTTGTGATGAGTTGTACTTGTTGTCCAGGGGACCATCTTCGACTGTTACGATTTGTGAAAGGGGTTGTCAATCCCTTCCCGGCCACTTCGAAAGTGATATCTGATAGAGATAGTATGATAATATAAATATATTTTTGGTATTTTATAATATAGATGCAAAAAGTAAAGATGCAAATAAAAGTAGATTGAAAGAAAATATGATAAAAGATAGACCCGGGGGCCATATGTTTCACTAGAGGCTTCTCTCAAGATAGCATAAGTATTACGGTGGGTGAACAAATTACTGTCGAGCAATTGATAGAAAAGCGAATAATTATGAGATTATCAAGGCATGATCATGTATATAGGCATCACGTCCGCAACAAGTAGACCGAATCCTGCCTGTATCTACTACTATTACTCCACACATCGACCGACTCCTGCCTGCATCTAGAGTATTAAGTTCATAAAGAACAGAGTAACGCATTAAGCAAGATGACATGATGTAGAGGGATAAACTCAAGCAATATGATATAAACCCCATCTTTTTATCCTCGATGGCAACAATACAATCGTGTCTTGCAACCCTTTACATCCTTTGGTAAGGACACTGCAAGATTGAACCCAAAGATAAGCACTTCTCCCATGGCAAGAAAGATCAATCTAGTAGGCCAAACCAAACTGATAATTCGAAGAGACTTACAAAGATAGCTCAATCATACATAAAAAATTTCAGAGGAGATTAAAATATTTCTCATAGATAAACTTGATCATAAACCCACAATTCATCGGATCTCGACAAACACACCGCAAAAAGAGTTTACATCGAATAGATCTCCACAAGAGAGGGGGAGAACATTGTATTGAGATCCAAAAAGAAAGAAGAAGCCATCTAGCTAATAACCATGGACCCGAAGGTCTGTGGTAAACTACTCACAACTCATCGGAGGGGCTATGGTGTTGATGTAGAAGCCCTCTGTGGTCGATTCCCCCTCCGGCAGAGCGCCGGCGATGGCTCCAAGATGGGATCTCGCGGATACAGAAGGTTACGGCGGTGGAAATTGTGTTTCGTTGGCTCCCTGGATGTTTTCGGGGTACGTAGGCTTATATAGGAGGAAGAAGTACGTCGGTGGCCGCCCGAGGGGCCCACAAGACAGGGGGCGTGCCCTGTAGGGGTGGGCGCGCCCTCCCCTCTCGTGGCTGACTCGGCTGCTTCTTGACTTGCACTCCAAGTCCTCTGGATCACGTTCGTTCCAAAAATCACGCTCCCGAAGGTTTCATTCCGTTTGGACTCCGTTTGATATTCCTTTTCTACGAAATACTGAAATAGACAAAAAACAGCAATACGGGCTGGGCCTCCGGTCAGTAGGTTAGTCCCAAAAATGATATAAATGTGTAAAATAAAGACCATAACATCCAAAAGGGGTAATATAATAGCATGGAACAATCAAAAATTATAGATACGTTGGAGACGTATCAAGCATACCCAAGCTTAATTCCTGCTCGTCCTCGAGTAGGTGAATAATAAAAACAGAATTTTTGATGTGGAATGCTACCTAGCATAATTCTCAATGTAATTTTTTTTATTGTGGCATGAATGTTCAGATCCAAATGATTCAAAATAAAAGTTCATATTGATAAAAGAAATAGTAACACTTCAAGCATACTAATCAAAGTAGTCATGTCTTCTCAAAATAACATGGCAAAAGAAAGTTTATCCCTACAAAATCATATAGTTAGGCTATGCTTCATTTCCGTCATACAAAGATGTTCCCAACTTCTATACCCCCGATGACAAGCCAAGCAATTGTTACATACTTAAATAATCTCAAACTTTTTCAACCTTCACGCAATACATGAGTGTGAGCCATGGATATAGCACTATGGGTGGAATAGAATATGATGATGGGGATTGTGTGGAGAAGACAAAAAAGAGAAAGTCTCATATTGACGAGGATATTCAACGGGCTATGGAGATGCCCATCAATTGATGTCAACATGAGGAGTAGGGATTGCCATGCAACGGATGCACTAGAGATATAAATGAATGCTCAACGAAAGAAAACTAGTGGGTGTGCATCCAACTTGCTAGCTCACGAAGACCTAGGGCATTTGAGGAAGCCCATCGTAGGAATATACAAGCCAAGTTCTATAATTAAAAATTCCCACTAGTATGAAAAAGACAACCTATGAGACTCACTATATGAAAAACATGGTGCTACTTTGATGCACAATATATGAGACTCACTTCATGAAGAACAAGGTGCTACTTTGAAGAACAAGTGCGGAAAAAGAGATAGTAACATTGCCCTTTTTATTATTATTATTTTTTCTTTTTTTCTTTTTTTAGGCCTTTCTTTTTTTCGGCCTTTTTTTCTTTTCCTTTTCTCTTTGGGCAATGCTCTAATAATGATGATCATCACACTTTCATTGATTACACCATATGAATTACAACTCGAAACTAGAACAAGATATGACTCTATATGAATGCCTCCGGTGGTGTACCGGGATGGTGCAATGAATCAAGAGTGACATGTATGAAAAATAATGCATGGTGGCTTTGCCACAAATATGATATCAACTACATGATCATGCAATGGCAATATGACAAAAGTAAAGTATGTCATGATGATGATGAATGGAACAGTGGAAAGTTGCATGGCAATATATCTCGGAATGGCTATGGAAATGCCATAATAGGTAGGTATGGTGGCTGTTTTGAGGAAGCTATAAAGAGGTTTATGTGTGATAGAGCGTATCATATCACGGGGTTTGGATGCACCGGCAAAGTTTGCACCAACTCTCAAGGTGAGAAAGGGCAATGCACGGTACCGAAGAGGCTAGCAATGGTGGCAAGGTAAAAGTGCGTATAATCCATGGACTCAACATTAGTCAAAAGAACTCATATACTTATTGCAAAAATTTAGAAGTCATCAAAAATCAAGCACTACGCGCATATGCTCCTAGGGGGACAGATTGGTAGGAAAAGACCATCGCTCGTCCCCGACCGCCACTCATAAGGATGCACAAGCCAGGTACACTTCATGTTTCAAATTTGTTACAAAACTTTAACCATATGTGCATGCTATGGGACTTGCTAACTTCAACACAAGCATTCTTTAAATTCATAATCACCCAACTAGCAGGACTTTAATATCACTACCTCCATATCTCAAAACAATTATCAAGTATCAAATTGATTATAGCATCCAATTCACTTCCTATGATAGTTTTTATTATACCCAACTTGGATGCCTACCATTCTAGGACCAATTTTATAACCATAGCAAATACCATGCTGTTCTAAAAGACTCTCAAAATAATATAAGTGAAGTATGAGAGACTAGGAATTTCTACAAAAATAAGTCACCGCCGTGCTCTAAAATATATAAGTGAAGCACTAGAGCAAAAACTATCGAGCTCAAAAGATATAAGTGAAGCACATAGAGTATTCTAGCAAATTCTAATCAAGTAGGCTTCTCCCAAAAGGTGTGTACAGCAAGGATGATTGTGGTAAACTAAAAATCAAAGACTAATATAATACACGACGCTCCAAGCAAAACACATATCATGTGGCGAATAAAAATATAGCTCCAAGTAAAGTTACCAATGAACAAAGACGAAAGAGTGTATGCCTTCCCGGGGCATCCCCAAGCTTAGGCTTTTGGATATTCTTGAATATCTTGGGGTGCCATGGGCATCCCTAAGCTTAGGTTTTTGGCACTCCTTATTCCATAGTCCATCAAAGCTTTACCCAAAACTTGAAAACTTCACAACACAAAACTCAACAGGAAATCTTATAAGCTCCTTTAGTGAAAGAAAACAAAACCACCACATAAGGTACTGTAATGAACTCATTCTTTATTTATTTTGGTGTTAAAACTACTGTATTCCAACTTCTATATGGTTTATATACTATTTTACTAGCCATAGATGCATCAAAATAAGCAAACAACACATGAAAAACAGAATCTGTCAAAAACAGAAGTCTGTAGCAATCTGTAACTAACGCAAACTTCTAGAACTCTAAAAATCCTAAAAAAATAGGAAGTCCTGGACAATTTGTTTATTGATCAGCAGCAAAAAGAGTCAATGCAAAAGCACGTTTCTGTGATTTATTGAATTGTTTCTCGTGAGCACAAAGTTTCTGTTTTTCAGCAGAATCAAATCAACTATCATCATAGGTTATCCTATAGGTTCTACTTGGCACAAACACTAACTAAAACATGAAAACACATCTAAACAGAAAGTAGATGCAAAATTTATTACTAAACAGGAACAAAAACAAAGAACACAAAGAAAATTGGGTTGCCTCCCAACTGGCGCTATCGTTTAACGCCCCTAGCTAGGCATAAAAGCGAAGATAGATCTAAGTAGTGCCATCTTTGGCACTAAATACATAAGTAGCTCGCATGATAGATTCATAATGTAATTTGACTTTCTTTCTTGGAAAGTGCTCCATGCCTTTCTTTAATGGAAATTAGAATCTAATATTCCCTTCCTTCATATCAATAATTGCGCCAATCGTTCTAAGGAAAGATCTACCAAGAATAATAGGGCAAGAAAGATTGCAATCTATATCAAGAACCATAAAATCTAAGGGCACCAAATTTCTATTTGCAACAACGAGAACATCATTGATCCTTCCCATTGGCTTTTTAATGGTGGAATCCACAAGGTGCAAATTTAAAGAGCAATCATCAAGATCATGGAAACCTAGAATATCACATAAAGTTTTCGGAATCATGGAAACACTAGCACCCAAATCACACAAAGCAAAACACTCATGATATTTAATTCTAATCTTTATAGTAGGTTCCAACTCATCATTAAGTTTTCTAGGTATAGAAACTTCCAAATTAAGTTTTTCATCATAAGATTGCATCAAGGCATCAACAATGTGTTTGGTAAAAGCTTTATTTTGACTATAAGCATGAGGAGAATTAACAACGGATTGCAACAAGAAAATACAACCTTCTAAAGAACAATTATCATAATCAAATTCCTTGAAATCCGAGATAGTGGGTTCAATACTATTTAAAGTCATGACCTCTCCAATCCCACTTTTACCAAATTTAGCATCAAGATCTAAAAACTCCGAATTCTTGGGATGCCTTCTAGAAAAAGTTGACTCATCTTCAGTCCCATAATTTTCAAGATTCATATTTTAAAACAAAGATCTAATAGGAGACACATGAATAATTTTGAAATCCTCATCATTATTTTCATGGAAACTAGAAGAATACGCCTTTACAAAGCTATCTTTCTTAGCACGCAATCTAGCGGTTCTTTCCTTGCACTCATCAATGGAAATTCTCATTGCTTTGAGAGACTCATTGATATCATGCTTAGGAGGAGAAGATCTAAGTTTAAGAGAATCAACATCAAGCGAAAGTCTATCAACGTTCCTAGCCAAATCATCAACGTTGAGCAATTTTTATTCAAGCAAAGCATTAAAGTTCTTTTGAGAAATCATAAATTCTTTCACACTATTATCAAAATCAGAGGGCATCTTATTAAAATTACCATAAGAATTATTGTAGGAATTTCCATAATTATTAGAGAAGTTACTAGGGAACAGTCTAGGATTAAAGTTTCCTCTATAAGCATTGTTACAGAAACTATTCCTACCAACAAAATTCACATACATAGATTCATTATTATTCTCAATCAAAGTAGACAAAGGCATATCATTGGGATCAAGAGGAGTATTTTTAGTAGCAAACAATTTCATAAGTTCATCCATCTTTCCACTCAAAACATTGTTTTCTTCTATAGCATGCACTTTTTTACTAGAAGATCTTTCCGTGTGCCATTTAGAATAATTAGCCATAATATTATCAAGAAGTTTTGTAGCATCTCATAATGTGATTTCCATAAACGTGCCTCCCGCGGCCGAATCTAAAAGATTTCTAGAAGCAAAGTTCAAACCGGCATAAAATTTTTGTATGATCATCCATAAATTCAAACCATGAGTAGGGCAATTACGAATCATCAATTTCATTCTTTCCCAAGATTGGGCAACATGCTCATGATCAAGTTGTTTAAAATTCATAATATCGTTCCTAAGAGTGATAATCTTAGCGGGAGGAAAATACTTAGAGATAAAAGCATCTTTGCACTTGTTCTAAGAATCAATACTATTGTTAGGCAAAGACGAAAACCAAACTTTACCACGATCTCTAAGTGAAAACGGAAATAACTTCAATTTAACAATATCATTATCTGTATCTTTCTTCTTTTGCATATCACACAAATCAACAAAGTTTTTTAGATGAGTACGACATCTTCACTAGGAAGGCCGGCGAATTGATCTTTCATAACAAGATTCAGCGAAGCAGTATTGATTTCACAAGACTCAACATCATTGAGAGGAGCAATCGGAGTACTAAGGAAATCATTATTATTGGTATTCGACAAATCACACAATTTGGTATTATCTTGCGCCATGGCAACAAGTAAACCAACACACAAGCAAACGGAAAAAGGAAAGCTAAAAGAGAGGAGAAGATTGGGAAAGAGAGGGCAAATAAAACGGCAAGGGTGAAGTGGGGGAGAGGAAAACGAGAGGCAAATGGCAAATAATGTAAATGTGGGGGAGATGAGTTTGTGATGGGTACTTGGTATGTCTTGACTTGAGCGAAGACCTCCCCGGCAACGGCGCCAGAAATCCTTCTTGCTACGTCTTGAGCTTGCGTTGGTTTTCCTTGAAGAGGAAAGGGTGATGCAACAATAGTAGCGTAAGTATTTCCCTCAGCTTTTGAGAACCAAGGTATCAATCCAGTAGGAGCCTCCTCAAAAGTCCCACGCACCTACACAAAAAAACAAAGAACTCGCAACCAACACAATAAAGGGGTTGTCAATCCCTTCACGGCCACTTGCGAAAGTGAGATCTGATAGAGATAGTATGATAAGATAAATATATTTTTGGTATTTTATAATATAGATGCAAAAAGTAAAGATGCAAATAAAAGTAGATTGAAAGAAAATATGATAAAAGATAGACCCGGGGGCCATAGGTTTCACTAGAGGCTTCTCTCAAGATAGCATAAGTATTATGGTGGGTGAACAAATTACTGTCGAGCAATTTATAAAAAAGCAAATAATTATGAGATTATCTATGCATGATCATGTATATAGGCATCACGTCCGCAACAAGTAGACCGACTCCTGCCTGCATCTACTACTATTACTCCACCATCGACCGACTCCTGCCTGCATCTAGAGTATTAAGTTCATAAAGAACAGAGTAACACATTAAGCAAGATGACATGATGTAGAGGGATAAACTCAAGCAATATGATATAAACCCCATCTTTTGATCCTCGATGGCAACAATACAATACGTGCCTTGCAACCCTTTCTGTCACTGGGTAAGGACACTGCAAGATTGAACCCAAAGCTAAGCACTTCTCCCATGGAAAGAAAGATCAATCTAGTAGGCCAAATCAAACTGATAATTCGAAGAGACTTGCAAAGATAACTCGATCATACATAAAAGAATTCAGAGAAGATTCAAATATTTCTCATAGATAAACTTGATCATAAACCCACAATTCATCGGATCTCGACAAACACACCGCAAAAAGAGTTTACATCGAATAGATCTCCACAAGAGAGGGGAGAACATGGTATTGAGATCCAAAAGAGAGAAGAAGCCATCTAGCTAATAACTATGGACCCGAAGGTCTGTGGTAAACTACTCACAACTCATCGGAGGGCTATGGTGTTGATGTAGAAGCCCTCCGTGGTCGATCCCCCTCCGTGAGCGCCGTTGAAGGCTCCAAGATGGGATCTCATGATTCTGAAGGTTCTGGCGGTGGAAATTGTGTTTCGTTGGCTCCTGGATGTTTTCGAGTGCGTGAAGCTTATATAGGAGGAAGAAGTACGTCGGTGTCCGCCCGAGGGGCCCACGAGACAGGGGGCGCGCCCTCCCCTCTCGTGGCCGCCTCGGCTGCTTCTTGACTTGCACTCCAAGTCCTTTGGATCACGTTCGTTCCAAAAATCATGCTCCCGAAGGTTTCGTTCCGTTTGGACTCCGTTTGATATTCCTTTTCTTCGAAATACTGAAATAAGCAAAAAACAGCAATACAGGCTGGGCCTCCGGTCAGTAGGTTAGTCCCAAAAATGATATAAATGTGTAAAATAAAGCCCATAAACATCCAAAAGGGGTAATATAATAGCATGGAACAATCAAAAATTATAGATACATTGGAGACGTATCACCTGTCCATCCCCTGGACAGTGTGACCTGGCATGCCTGGCAAGTAGGGTGACCTAGCTAGCGTGTGAGTGTGTGGGTGTTTAAAAGACCAGCCTGTTGGTCGAGAGAGGCACGCCCGATGAGAACACTTTCTGTATCCCCAAGTTTCCTTCTGAAATCCCAACCCCTTCTCCAAGCTTATCCCCCTTCCTCACCTGCTCCCTCACCTACTCTAGATCACCAACCCTCTTCGAGATCAGGGGCGTTACATTGGTATTCAGAGCCAATTTTCACCTGATTTTTTCTTCCCCTTGCCGACCGCTGCACCTTCTGAAGCTTGGGGGTGGATTGGTAACATCCACCATGCCGGTGTGAGTCCGCTCGCCGGATCTCGCTCAAAATCCGTCGCGGGTTCGATCCCCTTCAGGCAGGCGCAACGGCGCCCTCGAAGCCCTCTGTTGCGACACGGCAGGTCCTGGAAGCCATGGAAGAGGTGAACGCCAACATCGCCAAGATGCTCGACCCCCTTCTCGCCAAGTTTGACGAGCAGGCCGCCCTATGCAACAAGCAGCTCGAGGCGCAAATCTGTTTCAACAACCAGATCTCGCAGGAGCTGCTAGTCTCTTGCGGCAGCTCGATCTGACGCAGGCCGACGTGGATGCGTCCCGCAAGGCCGTCGAAGGCCCTGCGTCGCCCGCTGGCGGTGCTCTCAGGATATTGCGCTGGACTAGGTCGGTGTGAGGCTTGCAACTTTCTCATGTGATGCTCACCAACAAAATCGGAGCTGCCATGTCCTCGACGCCATGGTCGACTGTTTGGCGTTGCTTTGTTGCTTCCTTTGGACTGATGTGTCGTTGGTTGTGCTATGATCTTGTCTGTGGTGAGGTCGTCCGCGTGTGCCCCATGTGGGGTTTGTAATTTAGGTTTTTATCCGTTCTCCTCTAATTAACTGGACAACTCTCTTCTTAATCAATGAAAATGACAAATTTTTGCCTTGTTTAAAAAAATGAGTGGGAAAAAAGCAGAGAAATCAATGGGAATATTCTTTTAAAGAATAATATCCTTGTCGAATAAGCACAAATTCTGCTATAAAATCCTTCTGTGTATTTAGCCAGCCCAGTTCTGCGACTACACCACTGGGAAAGGGCTTATAAGAGAACCCCCATTAGTGACGGGCACAATTTAGCACCCGCCACTGCTAATCTGAAAAATTACCAGTAGCGGGCGATAAAATCCGCCCGCCACTGCTGTTAGCTTACCAGTGGCGGGCCCCAGTGGTAACCGTTGATCAGATTTTCCATTGGTCAAAATATTACCAGTGGCGGGCACAAACTGGTGCCCGCCACTAGTAGGTGAGTTAACAGTGGCGGGTAGCAACATGTGTCCGCCACATGTATTTTTTGGCCTGGCAGCAGATCTTTCATAAACTACCAGTGCCGGGTGGCAGCTGATGCCCGCCACTAGTAAGAAAAATAGATGTGGTAGGCAGTAATGCATGCCCGCCACAAGTATTTTTTTGCCTCCTAGAAAATCTGTCCAAAACTTACCAGTGTCGGGCAACAATAACTGCTCGCCACTAGTAAAGGAAATAGCAGTGGCGGATCATATTTTGTGCCCGCCACTACTAATTTTTCTATCATTTTTCCATAATGTTAGCATTTAGTGTTTTATGTTTAGTCTTACGTGGCCAATATTTTTCTACATTACAGGTACACCATTTAAACTTTAATGTAAGAGTTTGGCCCATTTTAATGTTAATTAACTCTTTCTAGGACATTAAATTGGTTTCTAGGTATTTTATGGACGTAAATCTACTTAAAGACTTAAATATAGCAGACAGACCCGAAACAATGCCAAATTTTGGCATATCACATGTAATGGTGTATGTTGAGTGTGGAAAATGTTTGAACTCTAAGTGAGGAAGGAGTGGTCGCTTCACATGAAAATTGGTCTATTTCAAATGCCTTGAAATGCATTTAATGGCTTAAATATAGGAAATGGACTCTGGAAAATGCCAAATTTTGGCACAATACATGTAATGTTGTTTACTGAGTGGGGGAAAAGTTTCAAAGCCCAAAGGGTAAAGCAGTGGTCGATTCACATGGAAATCTAGCTTGTTCCCTCTCGAACCTAGTTCTTTTTACACACATGGTCTAGTTTGTAAGCAGTCTGCATGAACACCTTTGCGAGACATACTCAATTTTTTGCCGTAGACTCTAGGGGTCATATCATGATACCATGCCAAATTTCGTGATTTTCAGGTTTCGACTGAATTTATAAGAATTAAAATGCCAATAACCAACAAGTTGATGCCCGAGTCTTACCCACTTGTTGTCCATGACTCTTCCTTACATGACGGTTAAACAGTCTTACCGCTTAGTACATAACAAGAAAAAATTATTTACTCTGCGACTTTACCATTATTATCACTTAGCACATTAGCCCCAAAAATTACTCTGTGAATTCAGTACTATTACCACTGTTACCACATGATATCTCCTTTTTTCTTGTATTAGATTTCTATATTGTAGTTGTAAAGCGATACCTTTCTAATACATAGCCTGATTTTGCCTCTGCACTATACTGGATTGGTATTACTTAATTCAGGGTGCGCTTTACCGACGCAGTTCATCACGACAGCTTTCTACCCAGTGCTCTAAATAGTAAAGCTCCGCCACAAGCAATTCTCGATAATACATGTAGATGGCCTTCAGCAGGGATGAAAACTATTTTTCATGTGGTGTCGGGAAATTTTTGGCCACCAGGGCGAGTTAAAATAAATATAACTATTTATACCAAGTTTTTGTGTGTATTAGTTTTTTTATCACCATCATAACAATACATTTGGACTTAAACTGTACTCTATAACAAGCTAGATATTTCTATGGAGAGTTTGTCATTGAATCATTGACATGGTGCTTTATTGTGTTTCTCTGGTAAAATGCCTCTTACATATTATAGTGAGTTCAACAGTTTAGTGCTGACATGTTTTGACAGAGGCATTTTGGCGGACGAGCTGCATGGAGGCCGCTATCTGCGTCGGTCGTTTTGGCATCACGATGCGTGGTCTAACTATATACGACTTCTATTTTTTTTAGCCAAACGACTTCTTTTTACTGGATATACACCATGTTCTCTTTGGGCGGCTTTGAATTTGGCCCATTGCGCGGGCTGGAGCAGGGCCGCAGGTAGTTGGTAGGGAATAAATGTTAGTCGCCCATATAGGTGTGTGCTCGTGCTTGGGCAGTCGACCTCTAAGTCGAGCAGAGCAGGCGAAGCTTCTCGCCATGGATGACATGGAGTTCTTCCAGGATTCTGATGCAGGGTAATGTTCCAAAAATCCACATTTTTTGCCTAATTTCCAGTTGGATATATGAGCAATTTACTGAGTGATTTTATTAACAGAAATACTAGATAAAGCATGACTAGTGTAGCAGTGATAAAACAAGCCATGCGATTTGACAAAGAGAAGCTAAACAACATCTTCATATATGAACCGTAACTAAACATATCTTGCGCAGACAGTATAGCAAGTTGCATATATGAAATAGAGTCTAACATATCTAGGGCAAATACTAGAACAAGGAACGGTAGAAAAACCTCTAATAAAAAAGGGGCGAACACGTACGGAGCAGCAGCATCAGAAGCGCTGGACTTGGGGTCGGTGTCCTCGCCAGCCATGTCGTCGAGGAGGTCGTGGACGTCGGGGAAGAAGTCGTCGTCGGGGAAGTAGTCGTCGGAGTCCGGGGCGTCCGTGACGAAGAAGTCAGTAGTCGCGCGAAGCGCTCCCCAAAAACCTTATCACCCTTCTCCCATGCAGGACACAAAAGGTGCGGTTTCGGAGGCCTACTGTCCCGACTCGCGGTGCACGCCGCAAGCTGGGATGAGGAAGACAGCAGCAGCACAGATATTGGAACCGCTGTGAACAACTCATATTGTGGGTCTCATACCCATCTCCCTCGATGCATTATCTATCACGTTATGTGATAGACCCTTAGTAAAAGGATCTGCCAGATTTCTAGACGTTTGGATATAATCCAATGCAATAACTCCGGAGTTTTTCATTTTTCTGACAGACTTTAACCTTCTATGAACGTGTCTTGATGCCTTCATGTTATCCTTTGAGCTGCTCACTTTAGTGATCACAGTTTGATTGTCACAGTTCATAAGGATACCCGGTACATGTTTCTTAACTACCGGCAAGTCATTCAAGAGCCTACAAAGCCAATCTGCTTCGACCGTAGCTGTATCTAGTGTTGTGAGTTCTGCTTCCATTGTTGACCTTGTTAAGATGGTTTGCTTGTAAGACTTCCAAGAAACAGCGCCACCTCCATGAGTGAATACATATCCGCTTGTGGCCTTTATCCCATCACCATCTGAGATCCAGTTTGAGTCACTATACCCTTCAAGCACCTTTGGGTGCCCGGTGTAGTGAATTCCATAATTTGCAGTGCCTTTCAAATAACGCAAAACTCTTTCTAGAGCTTTCCAATGCAGATCTCCTGGTTCTGAGACAAACCAACTCAGTTTGCTAACAGCAAAAGAGATGTTAGGTCTTGTAGCACTGGCTAAGTACATAAGGGAGCCAATAATATAAGAATACTTCAATTGATCTCTAGCAATTCTTCGATTCTTTCGAAGCAGCACGCTAGCATCATAATATGTCTATGGAGAGTTTGTCATTGAATCATTGACATGGTGCTTTATTGTGTTTCTCTGGTAAAATGCCTCTTACATATTATAGTGAGTTCAACAGTTTAGTGCTGACATGTTTTGACAGAGGCATTTTGGCGGACGAGCTGCATGGAGGCCGCTATCTGCGTCGGTCGTTTTGGCATCACGATGCGTGGTCTAACTATATCGACTTCTATTTTTTTAGCCAAACGACTTCTTTTCTGGATATACACCATGTTCTCTTTGGGCGGCTTTGAATTTGGCCCATTCTTGCGGGCTGGAGCAGGGCCGCAGTAGTTAGTAGGAATAAATGTTAGTCGCCCATATAGGTGTGTGCTCGTGCTTGGGCAGTCGACCTCTAAGTCAGCAGAGCAGGCGAAGCTTCTCGCCATGGATGACATGGAGTTCTTCCAGGATTCTGATGCAGGGTAATGTTCCAAAAATCCACATTTTTCGCCTAATTTCCAGTTGGATATATGAGCAATTTACCGAGTGATTTTATTAACAGAAATACTAGATAAAGCATGACTAGTGTAGCAGTGATAAAACAAGCCATGCGATTTGACAAAGAGAAGGTAAACAACATCTTCATATATGAACCGTAACTAAACATATCTTGCGCAGACAGTATAGCAAGTTGCATATATGAAATAGAGTCTAACATATCTAGGGCAAATACTAGAACAAGGAACGGTAGAAAAACCTCTAATAAAAAAGGGGCGAACACGTACGGAGCAGCAGCAGCAGAAGCGCTGGACTTGGGGTCGGTGTCCTCGCCAGCCATGTCGTCGAGGAGGTCGTGGACGTCGGGGAAGAAGTCGTCGTCGGGGAAGTAGTCGTCGGAGTCCGGGGCGTCCGTGACGAAGAAGTCAGTAGTCGCCCGAAGCGCTCCCAAAAACCTTATCACCCTTCTCCCATGCAGGACACAAAAGGTGCGGTTTCGGAGGCCTACTGTCCCGACTCGCGGTGCACGCCGCAAGCTGGGATGAGGAAGACAACAGCAGCACAGATATTGGAACCGGTGGCGAGAGGAAGGAGAAGTTCTGTTGCGTCTCTCTGGGAGGAGCGACCTCCCTTTTATAGGCGCAAGAGAAGGAGGCGAGAGGCTACGCCGGGAGCTGAAGGGAACGCGGGAGACGAAACGAACAGGCAGCAGCCAAAGAGGCGCGCCGTTCGAATTCAGTGTCCAGAGACAGAAATGTTTCAGCTTCAGAGTGACCTTTCGTATACCCGTAGTGCGTGGCAAAAATTTAGACATCGGCTCGGCTCATTCACGCAACCCGCGGCGCGTCGTGACGAGGCGGGCGGCGGAGGAGGAGCGCGCGTGGATGTCCCTCTTGTTCTCATGCTCATACAACTGGGGAAAGAACCCCCCTTATAAGGAGGTCCAACTCCCACTCAACAAGCAATGTGGGAATAAACTTTAGTAGTATCCCTTGCCTTGCACAAATGGGCTAAGTGGGCCTCTAGGATTTATTAGGAATTTTTGAAATAGTTATTGGGCTGTCCCAAAATAGACTAAATTCCAGCAATCCCCCACCAGATCCCAGAGGCACACAAAATTTTCCTTTGTTTCCAAAACAATGTTTTATATACCGGTACTACAGTGGAGACTGTTAAGTTGAACTTCCACCTAGAACTCTATGCTACACTAATAAGCAACTTGGACAGTGGACTAGGCCTTGAACTGCAAGTTTTCTGCGAATCTAGCTTCACATAAAGTCTTGACCTATATGTGGCTACAGTGGGTCTTCCCCGCGGGTGGAGCTTATGCGTCATACTCCGAGACCTTTCATGAGTTTACTAGAGAGAACCCTACTCTCATAGATTGCGACCTTTAACAATCAGCCCATATATGTGCGTTCTTCAAAAGATGTTCTGCAGCACAACATCTCTGCTTCAAAGAGCCACTTAGAACACATTAAGATATACATCAACCTGCCATGCAGATTAGGAGAGTATTGCATCTTCATGGAGTGGTATTTTTAACAGTAAGGATACTCTCCTCCCAGTTGACCAACAGCTTGTTTTCCACATCTAATTCACGGGATCTCCGATTACAAAGAATAGGTTACCGCTGTGAACAACTCATATTGTGGGTCTCATACCCATCTCCCTCGATGCATTATCTATCACGTTATGTGATAGACCCTTAGTAAAAGGATCTGCCAGATTTCTAGACGTTTGGATATAATCCAATGCAATAACTCCGGAGTTTTTCATTTTTCTGACAGACTTTAACCTTCTATGAACGTGTCTTGATGCCTTCATGTTATCCTTTGAGCTGCTCACTTTAGTGATCACAGTTTGATTGTCACAGTTCATAAGGATACCCGGTACATGTTTCTCAACTACTGGCAAGTCATTCAAGAGCCTACAAAGCCAATCTGCTTCGACCGTAGCTGTATCTAGTGTTGTGAGTTCTGCTTCCATTGTTGACCTTGTTAAGATGGTTTGCTTGTAAGACTTCCAAGAAACAGCGCCACCTCCAGGAGTGAATACATATCCGCTTGTGGCCTTTATCCCATCACCATCTGAGATCCAGTTTGAGTCACTATACCCTTCAAGCACCTTTGGGTGCCCGGTGTAGTGAATTCCATAATTTGCAGTGCCTTTCAAATAACGCAAAACTCTTTCTAGAGCTTTCCAATGCAGATCTCCTGGTTTTGAGACAAACCAACTCAGTTTGCTAACAGCAAAAGAGATGTTAGGTCTTGTAGCACTGGCTAAGTACATAAGGGAGCCAATAATATGAGAATACTTCAATTGATCTCTAGCAATTCTTCGATTCTTTCGAAGCAGCACGCTAGCATCATATGGTGTTGGAGAGGGCTTGCAGTCACTATAGCCAAAGCGACTCAAGATCTTTTCCACATAGTGAGATTGAAGCAATGTAATCCCACCATCATCATCTCTCAACAACTTGATGTTCAGAATGACATCAACCACTCCTAAATCCTTCATCTCAAAACAGCGAGATAGGAAATCCTTGACCTCCTTAATAACATTCAGATTTGTTCCGAAAATTAGTATGTCATCAACATACAAGCAAAGCATAACTCCCTCGCCCCCACCATGGCGATATTACACACATTTGTCAGCTTCGTTCACAACAAAGCCTGCAGCTCTTAAAGTTCTTTCGAATTTCTCATGCCACTGTTTGGGTGATTGCTTGAGTCCATACAAAGACTTCAGCAACTTGCACACTTTCCCTTCCTGACCATCTATTACAAACCCATATGGTTGTTCCATATAAATTTCCTCATCCAACTCTCCATTTAGGAAAGCAGTCTTAACATCCATTTGATGAACGAGAAGACCATGTGAGGCAGCTAGTGAAAGTAGAACTCGAATGGTGGTCAGTCGAGCCACAGGTGAGTAAGTATCAAAGAAGTGTTCACCTTCCTTTTGGGTATAACCCTTAGCCACGAGCCCAGCCTTGTACTTTTCGATAGTACCATCAGGACTAAGCTTCTTCTTGAATACCCATTTGCATCCTATAGGTTTGCACCCATAAGGACGATTAGTTATCTCCCAAGTTTCATTCGCCAAGATGGAATCCATCTCGTTACGAACCGCTTCCTTCCAGTAGTCAGCATCTTCCGATGCATAGGCCTCCGAAATAGAACCGGGAGTATCATCTATGAGATAGACAAGAAAATCATCACCAAAGGACTTTGCTGCCCTCTGTCTCTTGCTTCTAGTAGGAACTTCATTGTTCTCCTCCACAGGACTTGCAAAGTGTTCCATCGAAATGGCAGGTTCGGTAATTGTAACTGGTTCCTGATTCGAAGAACTAGGCATCTCCTGATTAGATGAGGTAGCCATATCCTTCATGGGAAAGATATCTTGAAATAAAGTCGCATCATTCGACTCCATGATCGTACCGACATGCATGCCAGGTACCTCATATTTTACAACCAATAATCTATAGCCAATGCTATGAAAATCATATCCCAGGAAAACACAATCCACAGTCTTTGGTCCAAGCTTCCGCTTCTTTGGAATTGGTACATTGACTTTCCCCAAACAACCCCATGTTCGCAGATAAAGAGTTTTAACCTTCTCTTCTCCCATTCCTCGAATGGAGTTATCTCTTTGTTCTTTGTGGGGACTCGATTTAGGACATGACATGCTGTCAATATCGCCTCCCCCCACCATGCCTTGGAGAGACCCGATGTGTCTAACATGGCGTTAACCAAATCAGTTAGAGTACGGTTCTTTCTTTCGGCCACCCCATTTGACTGAGGGCATAGGGAGGCGTCCTCTCATGGCTTATACCATGTTCAGCACAAAAAACATCAAATCCATTGGAAAAATACTCTCCACCACGGTCGGACCTAAGCCTCTTGATTTTTTGATCAAGTTGGTTTTCCACTTCAGCTTTAGAGATCTTGAAAAAGTTCAAAGCCTCATCCTTAGATTTCAGAAGATACACATGGCAGTATCTAGTGGAGTCGTCAATTAACGTCATGAAATATTTTTTCCACCTTTTGTCAAAACACCATTCATTTCACATAGATCTGAATGTATAAGTTCTAGTGGTGGAAGATTTCTCGTCTCCACAGTCACGTGAGACTTACGAGGTTGCTTAGCTTGCACACACACTTGACACTTAGATCCATTGATAGTGATGAAACTAGGGATTAAGTTCAACTTCGCTAGTCGCGACATGCAACCAAAGTTAACATGACAAAGACGTGAATGCCACACATTTGATTCACTATTGTTGCAAATATGATTAACAACTTTATGGAAAACGTCTGATAAGGATAAACGAAACAGGCCTCCTGACTCATAGCCTTTACCAACAAAGGTTCCATACTTGGATATTAAAAATTTATTCGACTCAAAGACAAGCTTATAGCCATCTCTACACAGAAGAGATCCGCTAACAAGATTTTTATTGACGGAGGGGACATAATGCATGTTCTTCAGTTGCACGATCTTCCCCGAAGTAAACTTCAGATCGACCGTGCCAACACCACGAACAGAAGCACTTGAACCGTTGCCCATTAGCACCGTTGAAGTCCCCGCGGTCTGATAAGACGAAAACATGGAAATATCACCGCATACATGCACATTAGCACCCGTGTCAATCAACCAATCAGGAGAATGACATACTGAAAGAATAGTGGGAAATATACCATACCCAGCATCCTTCATGTCAGTGTCTCCAATGACAACATTAGCGGTCTTGCCGCCTTTCCCAGGATGACGCTTGTCATAGCGATTAGGACAACTAGGAGCCAAATGATCAGGATCTCCACACATATGACAAGCACCTTTCTTCTTGTCACTCTTCTTCTTGAAGTTCATGTGTTGTACAACCTTGTTCTTCCCATCAAACTTTGTTTTACCATCAAGCTTGCGCTTGTTCTTGAACTTGTGGGACTGGAAGTTTTTCTTCTGTACCAGATTGGCACTAGATCCTCCCTCAATACCTCGAGCACGTGTGTCCTTTTCTCTCGCCTTTTCTTCCACATCAAGAGTACCAATGAGATCCGGAACGGAAAACTCCTGCCTCTTATGCTTTAGTAAGGTAGCAAAGTTCCTCCATGAAGGAGGAAGCTTAGTGATGATACCCCCGACAACAAACTTGTCCGGTACCATGCAATTGAAGTGCTCAAGTTCTCTAGCAAATGATTGTATCTCATGAGCCTGCTCAACCCCGGAGCGCTCTTTAGTCATCATGTAATCATAGAATTGCTCCATGATGTACAACTCAGTGCCGGCATCCGAGACCCCAAACTTGGCCTCGAGTGCATCCCACATATCTTTTCCATTGTCAATTGATGCATAAGCATCAACTATGTTCTCAACAAGAACACTCAAGAGAGCAGCCTTAAACAGAGTATCCATTTTCTGAAAAGCTTGTGCCTGTTGAGCATCAAGTTCTCCTTTAGGTCTGCCAAGAGTGGCGTCATAACAACTCATGGTTTGAAACCATAAGACTGCTCTCACGCGCCACCTCTTATAGTGGATACCCGAGGTCTCATGGAAGTAGTAAAACCACTTGGGGTAAATTGCCTATAATAAGGTTTTTGGATTGTTGGAAATATGAGCAATTTACCGAGTGATTTTATTAACAGAAATACTAGATAAAGCATGACTAGTGTAGCAGTGATAAAACAAGCCATGCGATTTGACAAAGAGAAGGTAAACAACATCTTCATATATGAACCATAACTAAACATATCTTGAGCAGACAGTATAGCAAGTTGCATATATGAAATAGAGTCTAACATATCTAGGGCAAATACTAGAACAAGTAACGGTAGAAAAACCTCTAATAAAAAGGGGACGAACACGTACGGAGCAGCAGCAGCAGAAGCGCTGGACTTGGGGTCGGTGTCCTTGCCAGCCATGTCGTCGAGGAGGTTTTGGACGTCGGGGAAGAAGTCGTCGTCGGGGAAGTAGCCGTCGGAGTCCGGGGCGTACGTGACGAAGAATTCAGTAGTCGCGGGAAGTGCTTGCCAAAAACCTTATCACCCTTCTCCCGTGCAGGACTCAAAAGGTGCGATTTCGGAGGCCTACAGTCCCGACTCGCGGTGCACGCCGCAAGCCGGGATGAGGAAGACAGCAGCAGTGCAGAGATTGGAACCGGTGGCGAGAGGAAGGAGAAGTTCTGGTGCGTCTCTCTGGGAGGAGCGACCTCCCTTTTATAGGCGCAAGAGAAGGAGGCGAGAGGCTGCGCCAGGAGCTGAAGGGAACATAGGAGACGAAACGAACAAGCAGCAGCCGAAGAGGCGCGCCGTTCGAATTCAGTTTCCAGAGACAGAAAAATGTTTCAGCTTTCGAGTGACCTTTCGTATACCCGTAGTGCGTGGAAAAAATTTAGACATCGGCTCGGCTCATTCCCGCAACCCGCGGCGCGTCGTGACGAGGCGGGCGGCGGAGGAGGATCGCGCGTGGATGTCCCTCTTGTTCTCATGCTCATACAAGTGGGGAAAGAACCTGCCTTATACGAGTATATCCTGTACATCATCCTCCTTGGCGCGATGCCTACGTCGGTATCACTGGCTCTTCTAGTGTTGTACGCGGTCGCCATGGGAGCGCGCACCCAATGGTACGTCCGGGCTTCTTCCGTGACTCCCCCCGGTCTCCGCCATTGGTGCATCTTCAAGCTCGGGCGTAGTTCGCACCACCACCTGCGTGGCGCCGCTTTGAGCTAGCCTCTATCGGGTGCGCCCTCCTCAATGCTGCCATCACGGGCATCGGGCAATGTCTCCTCCTGGCTGGGTTACCTACCTTCAATGAGTCTCCGCCAGATGCGAGTTGATCCCATGTACACGAACTTCTTCTGGATGCATGCCCTTCTACAAGAAAGAAGATAAAGGAGAGAAAAAAACGCATTGTTATGCCTCTTGCAGCATGGCTTTGCCGCCGTTGGCGTGCCTGCCGAGCCAGACATAATACCGCCTTCTTGTGGACCGTGTGACACCACCACCGTGGGTGCCGATCCCTAAGTGCACAACTTCTCCATCTTCCACACAGATGCTGCCGGCACAGGTTGTCTCCCTGTTGCACGATTTTTGGGGATGGAGCTAGGGCAGCATGCTCCCGAGTGACTATGCCCCCACCGCAGGCTTCCCTTTTAGTGAGGAACTTAGGGCATAGGGTGTGCCCCCTGCTCCATAGACCCGCCTTCATGTATAGACGTCACCTTCGTGCCCTTGGATCAACAAATGCCCATAGACAATAGCAACATCTCATGGACACACACTTGGCCTCCAATTCCGGCAGATGATGAGGCAAATTAAAATTGCACCCAAGGATTGATGCCATCTCATATTGTTGGAGAAGACTTGAAGACTAAATCGACGACCATTGTTGCACAACAGAGATGGGAGGAGAACCATGTCCCACTGGGCGTGCCAATTTGTTTGACATGGGAAATAATAAAAATAACGTGATTTATTGTATTATTATCTCTCTACGCTCCAGGGTAAATAAAATGTTGCGGGCGTGCCAGTGTACTAAGTACACAAATAAACATAGGGGAACATGCACTTTATTAATCTCTCATCGGAGAAACAAAACTACAAGTTCCCTTTACATATGCGCTCCATGGCCTACTAGTGCGGCCAGCCTGACTGTAACGATTGCGGTCTCTTGGTTCCCGGGGCCTCGAGAAGCTCCCGATTAATTACTCCCGCGGGTTGCTCCACGAGATACCTCCGATTAAGCCGTGTGGTCGTCTTTGTCGTCTTCGCTTCGCGTTCTCCATACATGATGATGATGGTGTGTGTGGTGGGCAGCGGCAAAGCCCGTGTCCTCGTCGGTACACGTGCCACTCAAAACATGGCTTTATGCTAGCCACGTCTTCCCTCGCTGTCGCGCCTCGTCAGTCTTGACAACATTGATTTAGTCGTTGTTGGAGTTGCATGGGTCCTGCTCTACTCGGACTTCTTGATGATGTAGAGGCTTCGTCAGGGTACGCAAGGGGTTAGCCTCACGGGAGTATTCTTTGGTGGAAACTGGCGTCGGTGTAAAACCAACGCACACTCGCATCGGCATGGCCGGTGTGGTTGGCGCCTCGTCTCGACTAGACGCCGACGTTACGGCAGTCTACAGAGACAAAGACTCCGCCTCACGAGGCCATGAAAGGTAACATCTTAGAGGGGCGTGTTGATGCCTCGTCTTGGCTAGACGCCGTATTCGGTGGTCTACCAAAACAAGTATCACGCTGCAAGGCCGAAGAAAAGTGGCATCATGGAGATGCGTGGTTGATGCCTCATCTCAGCTAGACGCCGTATTTAGTGGTCTACTAAGACAAGGATCACGCCAACCGTACGGCGAGATCTGTGTGCAACAAAGGATGCAGCTCGTCTCGGCTGGACGCCGTATTCGGTGGTCCACCAAGACAAGGGCAAAACATCGTGGTGCCAAAGAAAGGTGGCGTCATGGAGGGGCATGGTGGATGCCTTGTCTTAGCTAGACGCTATATTCAGTGGTCTGCTACGACAAGGAGCACGCCACTCGTATGACGATGAGACCTGTGTGCAATGAAGGGTGCACCTCGTCTCGGCTGGACGCTGTATTCGGTGGTCCATCAAGACAAGGGCAAAACATTGTGGTGCTGAAGAAAGGTGACATAGAAGGGCGTGGTTGATGCCCCATCCTAGCTAGACGCCGTATTCGGTGGTCAGCTAAGACAAGGAGCACACTGCCTCTACGCCGAGACCTGTACGCCATGAAGAGTGCACCTTGTCTTGGCTGGACGCCGTATTCGGTGGTCCGCCAAGACAAAGTAAACACATTGCGGGATTGTGTTAAGGGTCGGTGAAGACGTGTCATCGCGTAGCACCATCTTCTTCGTATCGCGGGCTCTGTGTTGCGGGTAGCACTGGGAGCGTTTGTCATCTTCATAGGCTCTGAGTTGCAGGCTCTAGCTTGACGAGCTAGACCTCGGTGCTGGCTTGGTGATGTTGGCGTTGGTTATCTTGGCGAGTTCCGCGTCGCCATCCACCGCGACACGACAGTGGCATCATTGCGAGCTCCATGCCTCCGGGCTCCAGCTTGATGATATTGGCGTTGGTTGCGTCCTCCTCGCCATGATCCCCCACGATACTGGATTGATGATGTTGGCTATGGGCGTCGTCTCGGCGAGCTCCACTCCAGCATCCACCGCGGCACGACGGCGGCATCCTTATGAGCTCCACGCCTCGGGGGCACCATCTAGATGATGTTGCCGTTGTCAACGTCCTTCTTGCAAGCTCCGCGCCTCCGTCGTTCATGGCGCCAACTTGATGAAGAAGGCGAATGACATTGTCCTAGCAAGCTCTTGGTCGCCATCCTCCACGGCGTGCGGCGGCATCCCTGAGAGCTCCATGCCTCCGGGCTCCAGCTTGACGAAGTAGACAGCGGGCGTCCTCTTTGTGAGCTCCACGCCATAATCGTCCGCGTCGTCGGGATGATGATGTTAACAATGGCGCCATCTTGGCGAACTCCGTGGTGCCATCCACCGCGGCACGGCAGTGGCATCCTCGCGTGCCTCCACGCCTTTGTCCTCGATGGCACTGGCTTGATGAAGTTGACACTGGCGTCATCTTGGTGAACTCCGTGCCGCGATCCACCGTGGCACGGCGGTGTCATCCTCCGTTGTACTGTATAGAGAGAAGAGGGTCTGCTAATGCTCCTTCGTCAGTGCAGCCGGTGTATCCGTCGAGGGCGCCACCGCGCTCCTCCTTGGCGCACACGCCTTCACCATGGGTGTGTCCTCCACAAGTGCATCTCCCTCCTGGGCGTGTGTTAGACTTGCATGTCGTCGCTCCGCCGAGTGCGTTTGCTGGGTGAAGCCTTTGCCCTGCTCCCACCTCAGACCCTCTGCAAAATAGCTGAGAACACATAGAAAAATAAAGACTATTGTGATTTTGATACACGCCGCCGCCATGGATGCTTCCGCTGCCATGGACGCGTTCTCCTGAGTGCATAGCCTGTCTTGGTCTCCTCAGGTACAAATGCCGCCTATCGCGTCTGGTTGTGTTTGCCGCCTGAGTTCTATGGACGTCGCACTACTACAAAAACGGCTATAGATAATATGGACATTAATGGCGCACCATGTATGTGGTGCGCCACTGCTATATAGCAGTGGCGCACCAGATATGGATGCGTCATTAGTGACCATATTACTAATGGCGCACCTGGTGTGTGGTGTGCCATTACTAGTTTTGTCCTGGTCCCACACCCCTCCTCAGATTTAGCAGTGGCGCATCAGGGGAAAGTGCGCCATTACTAGTTTTAACTAGTAATGGCGCACCAGTAAGACATGCGCCATTGCTATCTATACGTATGGCGCACCCCTACCAGTGCGCCATTGCTATCACCGTTTATCCCCTCCCTCTAGTCACGTTCTCTCCCCTCCCCTTCCTCCTGACACACCCACCCACCTTCCTCGACTTCGATCTAGATCGGGAAGCCCCGGCCGCCCGCCTCTTCCTCTCCTTCCCGACCACGGCGAGCCCCCTTCCCCCTCCCTCACACTAGATCCAGGGCATGGAGCCGTGGTGAGCTCCTTCCCTAACCCTCCTCACCGGATCCAGAGGAGAGCTGGTGACCACGTCCTCCGGCGAGGGCGTTGCTCCGGGGTGTGGAGGCCGCCGAGCTGCAGGAGGAGGAGCTCCCCTCGCCGCCTCGCTGCCTCGTGCCGGACCGCAGCGCAGCGCAGCGCCGCCGTATACCATCAATCCATCCACCGTCCTCGTCGTCCTCTCGTGATTTTCTGTTCCTCTGTCACGCGAGGCAAATCTCCCCCAGGCGTTCCCGGAGCCGGCGCCGTGGCGAGAAGCACGCGTCCCCAGGCATTCGCTCTCCACACCGGCGAGACCAAGAGAGAGCAGAGGTGAAGGGGCCGGACCCGGCGGGAGCCTCGTCTCCCGGCAATCGGCGCGGCCAGCCGCCACGATGGATTCGGCTCGCCCCCAGAGGGTTCCCAACAAATCCCGCCGCCCGGACTGGGGAGAGGAGGTTCGTTGACTTTGTTCCATTCCCAGTCCATCTCGCCGACGGCGCGGCTAGTTCTATGCTGTCATGCCGCATGCAGCAGGCCGGAGTCTGAAGCGTGATGCTACTGTTGGATTGCTGGACAACGGATGCTGCCGCCATGCGCGCAAGGTGTTCGGTTGATTGCATAGAACTGCCAATAGGGTGTCAGCTGTGTCGTGAAGACAAGCATTTTTCTGCTATTTTGTTAGGAACCATGAATCTTTAGAGTAGGTTTTGGACTGAACTGCCTCTAGGGTGCCATCTCGCATTGCCTGTCAGTGTTGCATGCAATCTTATAACTTTTATGTGCCTTCATCTCGTATTACTCATAATTTCTCCTTATCCCCTGTTGTCTTGATCCACAGCTTAGGGCAAATTGTATGACAAGAGTTTAAAATGAGAGAGTTCACTTGCTCTGGAAGATGAGGAACCAAGGGCAGCCGCCTGCTAATGACATGGTATCTAAATATGGTGCATTTTCCTTCATAACATCTTGTGCAGATCCATGCAGCTTATGTTCTTCTTATAAATAAAGGCTATGAACTAGGCTCCTTTACATGTCATCTACTCCATCAGTCCCATAATATAAGAGCGTTTTCAAGCTATGTTAGTTTGGAAAACGCTCTTATATTGTGGGACGGAGGGAGTAGTTGCCACTTACCAGCACAAGATATTGGTATAAGCTACTATTTTGAAAAGGAATGCCGAACTCAAGGTTGATTAGTGTCCAGTATGATACCATTTCCAAACACTTGCAGTGTGTTTCAACCGGCACCCTGCAGTTTAACCATAGATTTTGATAGTTGGTGATATTAAACTTTCTGAAGTGATTCTGTTGTTCGAAATTTTCATAGCTCTTGTTTTTTCCCAGTCTTGTTCATATTTGCAATACTGAACTGTTGTAGTTGAAATATGATGCAGTAACTTCACTGTAAGGGCATAGAATAAATGTAAAGTACTCCAGGATCATGCTGTTAAGTATTGTTCCTGATTGCCCACCACATCTCTAATTATTGATAACCTATTCCGGTTCCATTCGTTATCATTATTTCCACAGTTTTTATGTTCAAGCATATACACATAGTGAAAGTTGGCCACCGTAATAAAACTGAGTACACCATAACTACCCCAATTGATTAATATTTCTTGATTTTCCTTCTTTTATATGCATTTCTAATCTCTGATTTATCCATATATATGTTGGCCGATAGAAAACGGTCGAATCTTAGTGCTGTTGCCCCATTCAAATGAAGCCTTTGTTAAGTATACACTCCAAAATTCAGTTAACAGTAGCCTAACTGAATTTTTTGTTTTTGAATTTATGAACTCACTTTGTATTCAGTTTATAAATTAGCAGTAGCTTCAAAATTAAGTATCATTCACATGGATCAACTGTTATTTTATTTTGTGGAGGATAAAGTTCAGATCATGAATAATGGCATTACAAGTGAACTTGGCACAATTACACATGTCCTGAACCTCATAGAATCTGACACTAGCAAGTCTTCATTGGCATGCAAGTACTACTTTTACATTGTCATGACAGGAACAATTAATTTGACATGTATCATTGGTACTGCTAAAACATTTCGTTCATGTTTCAACAAATTTGGTGAAGACCACTTCATATGTATTTTTCATATATGAATTATCTCCTGTTGCTTTCTAAGATGTTAGTTCTTTCAGTTCTAGCCCTCCTATCTTTAATTCTTGGCTGCTGGACTACCTGCAGGACAACAAGTTCATCTGCGGCAGCTATCGCTGTGAGCAGTCCGTCCGCGACACGCTACGCAGCGTCTTCGCCGGGCACAACGAGATCCTCAACGTCTGGAAGTAAGTCGCCGGCCATCTGTTTCCTGATGAATTTTCTTTCTATCTCAATGTGATCGGATCTGACTAGTATGTTCAGATTTGCTCTTGTTTTCTTTTCAAATAGTACTAAAGTCTATATTCCAGCTGTGCAACTACCTGTAGCCACTTGAATAGATGAGAATTCTTCAAGCCTACCTATAGCCACTTGAACAGATGTCTATCTCAGATCTGCTCATCTAAAAATCCAAGTGGAGTAGTATACTGGTAGTATAGTATAATAATATTATCAAAAGGTAAATGCCCTGATTATTTAGCTCTGTCAGATAAATACTCGTCGAAAGTGGGCTCCTATCAAAATTCACTTCCATTATAATCTTACTCATACAATATTCACACCATGTAATTCTGGAAATATATGCTCATATCTAGTTCTGCATAAAAAATGACAGTATTGACATGTTATAAATAGTTTTTCTGTCTTTCTGTTTATTTTGTTACATTTTGCAGGGATAAAGTGAAGAAAAAGAAGAAAAGATTACTACTCCCTCCGTTCGGAATTACTTGTCTTCAAAATGGATGTATTTAAAACTAAAATACATCTAGGTACATCCATTTCAATGACAACTATTTCCGAACGGAGGGAGTAGAAGATTAGTTTTAGGATTTTCTTTTATTTCCTTGCAAATTTTCTTTTATTGGATACCTGTAAAGACATTCTAATATTCTTACTATAATAAAAATTATGATTCTATTTTATTTTTTGTTTTTAAATTATTTTTCCTTATAGGTTGTTTTCTGTAAAAAAAAAAATTGTTTTCCAAATACATTACTAGTGGCACATTTAAGCCCTTATTAGTGGCGCACCTTTCTTTATTCCTAGTGGCGCACCTATAAGGCTATTAGTGGCGCACCTGGAGGGAAAACTAGTGGAGTACCTAAGGGTTAGTAGTGGCGCACCATGTGGTGCGCCACTTGTATTTGGATTACCAATGGCGCATCAAAGGTGCGTCATTACTAACAATTACTAATGGCGTGTTAGTAGTGGCGCACCTATAGTATGCCATTAATTACAAAAATAGGTGCACCATTAACAGACCTTTTTCTAGTAGTGCCGCCGTCACGGGCGCGTCTCCTTCTCCCGTACGTAGCCCTCTTATCCTCCTGTGCCTCCTCTCCGTATTTGTATTTCTGGCCCCTGGTAAATTAAGAACGAAAAAGAAGAAAAAGAAACAAGGGCATCCATCGTACGTGTACTTGAACATGCATGTGCAACTAAAGAGCCACGCAACGACCGTGAGCGTTGCCGTCGCCGGCCGGCGCATCTTAAGGCTTGGACGGGGTGCAGTTGCCGCGGCCGCATACCCCAGTCTTCTCACATGTGTGGTGCTCTGTAGCGAGCGCCGCCGCCGTACATGCCGCCGCCGTGGGCGCACCTCTCCTAGCTGGCCGTCTCCTCTCGTCTGTATGCGTGCAGGAGCCTACGCGAGGTGTTGTTGCCTCGCCGGCTGCCTCTTCTTGCGTGGGTTGCCTGCTTGGATTGTTGTAACACCTGTAATATGAAAGATGCTCTGCTCCCTATTCTCCATCCCGGCCGGCGTCGCTTTGCTTGCGGGCAGCTGGACTCCAGTCGGAGGCAATCCATTGCAGGCGCGCTCATCGCTGCCATTGAGTGTGTGCCTCCGCGTTGTCGCTGCCGTCATCACCGCATCTTTGCTGTGTTGCGTGCCACCGCTGCCGCAGGCGCGTCTGCTCCGTGGCTTCTCTTCTCCTGATGCTTCTTGAATCTGCCTCCGTTTCAGGTGGTGACCTCGTGCCTTTTTATATAGGTGGCTGGCTGATGTATACAAGGCAACATGTATAAAAATCTCGGAGGCAATCTCAACAGATGTACGTGGGCTTGCTCGGCAAGTTGGCATCTTTAAATTTCCTTTTGTGGTCACCTTTCCTTTGGATATAAGTCGTGTCGTGCAAGGGGACGCTAGCTTCTTGCTCCTTCCAGGTATATGCATGGAAACCAAATCCATGGGAAGCGAGCAATCGTATCAGCCGCCCTATACGCACGCACCGTAACGCAGCTGACCTTGTACGTGCCAGGTACCGACATATAGCCAGCTTTTTTTTACATGATAATACGTGTCTCATTCATATCATAAAGATTAAAGTACAAGTCACGTAAGGACCGACATGACAAAACTGAAAAGCTAGCAGAACATATCTGAGCTTGACACCAACACCCATCGCGTGCCTCCGGCATCACGACAGCAGCCACCGAAGAAAAGAATGATGGATCACCTCCTCACCCGAGCTCGACGCGGCTCCATCGCTGATATGCAGCTTTAAGGACCTCCAAGGTGGCTCACCACAAGTGAAGCCCTTACCGTTGAACGAATCAGACCGGGGCAACACCCCGGACACGCCATCGAAGTCCAGATCTGGAACCCCACCGCGACTAAGACGTCGCGGAAGGAAACCATACCTGCCATCCACAAACCACGAACCCAGCACATGTTCCGTCTTCCAGATGTCGTCTATGTAGACTACAATCTGCATCCGCTCCTGGACTACCTCCCAAGCTCCGCGCCGACGCTGGAGCAAACACCGTCGCAACGGCGCAGCCCGAGGACACAGGTCCACCACGAGGATGCCGCCGCCGCAACGCCATCCTTGATTGAACAGACTGGTTTCCAAATCCATCCCCAACCATAGGACCGATGGCCTTGTCAAGGAAGGATGCGAAGAATCTTTATTCAGCGCTGTCATCGTCGCCGCCGAAACAAAAGCGATGAACAACCTAAAATTCTAGACTACAAGAGAGTAAAAACGATCCACACGCGTGAATCCGGTGACCCCTTCACCACCAACGACCGAGGTCGCCGGCGGAGGGGAGCCGCCGGAGGATGGCGCTGGAAGATTGGGTCTCTGGCGGCGGCTAGGGTTCCAGCGCCAGGAATAGGAGGAAAAGGATTCAAGGTGACGACATATAGCCAGCTGATGCGGGTATTCGGAACGTATGAAATTGAGCTTGTTGGTATACAAATACGTAAGTACGTATCTATATAAGCTAGTACCGCGTATGTGGCTAAGTACGTGCATGCACACATATTAGGTGCACCATAACTTATGCATGTGCATGTGCATGTGCAAGTAAGTGGGCAACTTGCCATGCTAATTTTTTTGTCTTTGTATTTTAACTTCTCTTCGCATAGATATAGCCTGCATCAAAAATCATAAAAAAAGGTAAAAAGAATATTTTATGCAATAATGCATAAAATCTCGTCAAATAAACAGAAATACTAGATAAAACATGACTAGTGTAGCAATGATAAAACAAGCCATGCGATTTGACAAAGAGAAGGTAAACAACATCTTTATATATGAACCGTAACTAAACATATCTTGAGCAGACAGTATAGCAAGTTGCATATATGAAATAGAGTCTAACATATCTAGGGCAAATACTAGAACAAGGAACGGTAGAAAAACCTCTAATAAAAAGGGGACGAACACGTACGGAGCAGCAGCAGCAGAAGCGCTGGACTTGGGGTCGGTGTCCTCGCCAGCAATGTCGTCGAGGAGGTCGTGGACGTCGGGGAAGAAGTCGTTGTCGGGAAAGTAGTCGTCGGAGTCCGGGGCGTCCGTGACGAAGAATTCAGTAGTCGCGCGAAGCGCTCCCCAAAAACCTTATCACCCTTCTCCCGCGCAGGACTCAAAAGGGGCGATTTCGGAGGCCTACTGTCCCGACTCGCGGTGCACGCCGCAAGCCGGGATGAGAAAGACAGCAGCAGCGCAGAGATTAGAACCGGTGGCGAGAGGAAGGAGAAGTTCTGGTGCGTCTCTCTGGGAGGAGCAACCTCCCTTTTATAGGCGCAAGAGAAGGAGGCGAGAGGCTGCGCCGGGAGCTGAAGGGAACATGGGAGATGAAACGAACAGGCAGCAGCCGAAGAGGCGCGCCGTTCGAATTCAGTGTCCAGAGACAGAAAAATGTTTCAGCTTCCGAGTGACCTTTCGTATACCCGTAGTGCGTGGCAAAAATTTAGACATCGGCTCGGCTCATTCCCGCAACCCGCAGTGCGTCGTGACGAGGCGGGCGGCGGAGGAGGAGCGCGCGTGGATGTCCCTCTTGTTCTCATGCTCATACAAGTGGGGAAAGAACCTCCCTTATAAGGAGGTCCAACTCCCACTCAACTAGCAATGTGGGACTAAACTTTAGTAGTATCCCTTACCTTGCACAAATGGGCTAAGTGGGCCTCTTGGATTTATATAGGAATTTCTGAAATAGTTATTGGGCTGTCCCAAAATAGACTAAATTCCAGCAATCCCCCACCAGATCCCAGAGGCACACAAAATTTGCCTTTGGTTCCAAAACAATGTTTTATATACCAGTAGTGCAGTGGAGACTGTTAAGTTGAACTTCCACCTAGAACTCTGTGCTACACTAGTAAGCAACTTGGACAGTGGACTGGGCCTTGAACAGCAAGTTTTCTGCGAATCTAGCTTCACATAAAGCCTTGACCAATACGTGGCTACCGTGGGTCTTCCCCGCGGGTGGAGCTTATGCGTCATACTCCGAGACCTTTCATGAGTTTACTAGAGAGAACCCTACTCTCATAGATTACGACGTTTAACAATCAGACTCATATAGGTGCATTCTTCAAAAGATGTTCTACATGACAACATCTCTGCTTCAAAGAGCCATTTAGAACACATTAAGATATACATCAACCTGCCATGCAAATTAGGAGTGTATTGCATCTTCACGGAGTGGTATTTTTAACAGCAAGGATACTCTCCTCCCTGTAGACCAACATCTTGTCTTCCATATCTAATTCACAGGATCTCCGATCACAAAGAATAGATTACCACTGTGAACAACTCATATTGTGGGTCTCATACCCATCTCCCTCGATGCATTATCTATCACGTGACGTGATAGACCCTTAGTAAAAGGATCTGCCAGATTTTTAGACGTTTGGATATAATCCAATGCAATAACTCCATGAGTGAATACATATCCGCTCATGGCCTTTATCTCATCAGCATTTGAGATCCAGTTTGAGTCACTATACCCTTCAAGCACCTTTGGGTGCCCGGTGTAGTGAATTCCATAATTTGCAGTGCCTTTCAAATAACGCAAAACTCTTTCTAGAGATTTCCAATGCACATCTCCTGGTTTTGATACAAACCGACTCAGTTTGCTAACAGCAAAAGTGATGCCAGGTCTTGTAGCACCGCCTAAGTACATAAGCGAGCCAATAATCTGAGAATACTTAAATTGATCTCTAGCAATTCTTTGATTCTTTCGAAGAACCACGCTAGCATCATATGGTGTTGGAGAGGGCTTGCAGTCACTATAGCCAAAGCGACTAAAGATCTTTTCCACATAGTGAGATTGAAACAATGTAATCCCACCATCATCATCTTTCAACAACTTGATGTTCAGAATGACATCAGCCACTCCTAAATCCTTCATCTCAAAACAGCGAGATAGGAAATCCTTGACCTCCTTAATAACATTCAGATTTGTTCCGAAAATTAGTATGTCATCAACATACAAGCAAAGCATAACTCCCTCGCCCCCACCATGGCGATAGTATACACATTTGTTAGCTTCGTTCACAACAAAGCCTGCAGCTGTTAAAGTTCTTCCGAACTTCTCATGCCACTGTTTGGGTGCTTGCTTGAGTCCATACAAAGACTTCAGCAACTTGCACACTTTCCCTTCCTGACCATCTATTACAAACCCATCTGGTTGTTCCATATAAATTTCCTCATCCAACTCTCCATTTAGGAAAGCAGTCTTAACATCCATTTGATGAACGAGAAGACCATGTGAGGCAGCTAGTGAAAGTAGAACTCGAATATGGGTCAGTCAAGCCAAAGGTGAGCAAGTATCAAAGAAGTCTTCACCTTCCTTTTGGGTATAACCCTTAGCCACGAGCCGAGCCTTGTACTTTTTGATAGTACCATCAGGCCTAAGCTTCTTATTGAATACCCATTTGCATCCTATAGGTTTGCACCCATAAGGACGATCAGTTATCTCCCAAGTTTCATTCGCCATGATGGAATCCATCTCGCTACGAACCGCTTCCTTCCAGTAGTCAGCATCTTCCGATGCATTGGCCTCCGAAATAGAACTGGGAGTATCATCTATGAGATACACAAGAAAATCATCACCAAAGGACTTTGCTGACCTCTGTCTCTTGCTTCTAGTAGGAACTTCATTGTTCTCCTCCACAGGACTTTCAAAGTCTTCCATCAAAATGGCAGGTTCGGTAATTGTAACTGGTTCCTGATTCGATGAACTAGGCATCTCCTGATTAGATGAGGTAGCCATATCCTTCATGGGAAAGATATCTTCAAAGAAAGTCGCATCATTCGACTCCATGATCGTACCGACATGCATGTCAGGTACCTCAGATTTTACAACCAAGAATCTATAGCCAATGCTATGAAAAGCATATCCCAGGAAAACACAATCCACAGTCTTTGGTCCAAGCTTACGTTTCTTTGGAATTGGTACATTGACTTTCGCCAAACAACCCCATGTTCGCAGATAAGAGAGTTTTAACCTTTTCATCTCCCATTCCTCGAATGGAGTTATCTCTTTGTTCTTTGTGCGGACTCAATTTAGGACATGACATGCTGTCAATATCGCCTCCCCCCACCATGCCTTGGAGAGACACGATGTGTCTAACATGGCGTTAACCAAATCATTTAGAGTACGGTTCTTTCTTTCGGCCACCCCATTTGACTGAGGTGAGTTGGGAGGCGTCCTCTCATGGATTATACCATGTTCCGCACAAAAAACATCAAATGCATTGGAAAAATACTCTCCACCACGGTCGGACCTAAGCCTCTTGATTTTTCGATCAAGTTGGTTTTCCACTTCAGCTTTATAGATCTTGAAAAAGTTCAAAGCCTCATCCTTAGATTTCAGAAGATACACATGGCAGTATCTAGTGGAGTCGTCAATTAACGTCATGAAATATTTCTTTCCACCTTTTGTCAAAACACCATTCATTTCACATAGATTTGAATGTATAAGTCCTCGTGGTGCAAGATTTCTCGTCTCCGCAGTCACGTGAGACTTACGAGGTTGCTTAGCTTGCACACACACTTGACACTTAGATCCCTTGAGTGGTGAAACTAGGGATTAAGTTCAACTTCGCTAGTCGCGACGTGCAACCAAAGTTAACATGACAAAGACGTGAATGCCACACATTTGATTCACTATTGTTGCAAATATGATTAACAACTTTATTGCAAATGTCTGATAAGGATAAATGAAACAGGCCTCCTGACTCATAGCCTTTACCACCAAAGGTTCCATACTTGGATATTACAAATTTATTCGACTCAAAGACAAGCGTATAGCCATCTCTACACAGAAGAGATCCGCTAACAAGATTTTTATTGACGGAGGGGACATAATGCACGTTCTTCAGCCGCACGATCTTCCCCGAAGTAAACTTCCGATCGACCGTGCCAACACCACAAACAGAAGCACTTGAACTGTTGCCCATTAGCACGGTTGAAGTCCCTGTGGTCTGATAAGACAAAAACATGGAAATATCACCGCATACATGCACATTAGCACCCGTGTCAATCAACCAATCAGGAGAATGACATACTGAAAGAATAGTGGGAAATATAACATACCCAGCATCCTTCATGTCAGTGTCTCCAATGACAACATTAGCGGTCTTGCCGCCTTTCCCAGAATGACGCTTGTCATAGCGTTTAGGACAACTAGGAGCCCAATGATCAGGATCTCCACACACATGACAAGCACCTTTCTTCTTGTCACTCTTCTTCTTGAAGTTCGTGTGTTGTAAAGCCTTGTTCTTCCTATCAAACTTTGCTTTACCATCAAGCTTGCCCTTGTTCTTGAACTTGTGGGACTGGAAGTTTTTCTTTTGTACCAGATTGGCACTAGATCCTCCCTCAATACCTCGAGCACGTGTGTCCTTTGCTCTCGCCTTTTCATCCACATCAAGAGTACCAATGAGATCCGGAATGAAAAACTCCTGTCTCTTATGCTTTAGTAAGGTAGCAAAGTTCCTCCATGAAGGAGGAAGCTTAGTGATGATACCCCCGACAACAAACTTGTCCGGTACCATGCAATTGAAGTGCTCAAGTTCTCTTGCAAACGACTGTATCTCATGAGCCTTCTCAACCCCGGAGCGCTCTTCAGTCATCCTGTAATCATAGAATTGGTCCATGATGTACAGCTCAGTGTCGACATCTGAGACCCCAAACTTGGCCTCGAGTGCATCCCACATATCTTTTCCATTGTCAATTGATGCATAAGCATCAACTATGTTCTCACCAAGAACACTCAAGAGAGCAGCCTTAAACAGAGTATCCATTTTCTGAAAAGCTTGTGCCTGTTGAGCATCAAGTTCTCCTTCAGGTCTGCCAAGAGTGGCGTCATAGCAACTCATGGTTTGAAACCATAAGACTGCTCTCATGCGCCACCTCTTATAGTGGATACCCTCAAACATAGGAGGTCTCATGGAAGTAGCAAAACCACTTGGGGTAAATTGCATGTGATAAGGTTTTTGGATTGTTGGAAATATGAGCAATTTACCGAGTGATTTTATTAACAGAAATACTAGATAAAGCATGACTAGTGTAGCAGTGATAAAACAAGCCATGCGATTTGACAAAGAGAAGGTAAACAACATCTTCATATATGAACCGTAACTAAACCTATCTTGAGCAGACAGTATAGCAAGTTGCATATATGAAATAGAGTCTAACATATCTAGGGCAAATACTAGAACAAGGAACGGTAGAAAAACCTCTAATAAAATGGGGACGACGATGTACGGAGCAGCAGCAACAGAAGCGCTAGACTTGGGGTCGGTGTCCTCGCCAGCCATGTCGTCGAGGAGGTCGTGGATGTCAGGGAAGAAGTCATCGTCGGGAAGTAGTCGCCGAGTCCGGGCGTCCGTGGACGAAGAAGTCAGAGACGCCACAAGCGCCCCCAAAACCTTATCACCCTTCTCCGTGCAGGACTCAAAGGTGCGGTTTCGAGGTTTATCGTCCCGACTCAAGGTGCACACCGCAAGCCGGGATGAGGAAGACAGCAGCAGCGCAGAGATTAGAACCGGTGGCGAGAGGAAGGAGAAGTTCTGGTGCGTCTCTCTGGGAGGAGCGACCTCCCTTTTATAGGCGCAAGAGAAGGAGGTGAGAGGCTGTGCCGGGAGAAAAAGGGAACACGGGAGACGAAACGAACAGGCAGCAGCCGAAGAGGCGCGCCGTTCGAATTCAGTGTCCAGAGACAGAAAAATATTTCAGCTTCCGAGTGAACTTTCGTATACCCGTAGTGCGTGGCAAAAATTTAGACACCGGCTCGGCTCATTCCCGCAACCCGCGGCGCGTCGTGACGAGGCGGGCGTCGGAGGAGGAGCGCGCGTGGATGTCCCTCTTGTTCGCATGCTCATACAAGTGGGGAAAGAACCTCCCTTATAAGGAGGTCCAACTCCCACTCAACTAGCAATGTGGGACTAAACTTTAGTAGTATTCCTTGCCTTGCACAAATGGGGTAAGTGGGCCTCTTGGATTTATATAGGAATTTCTGAAATAGTTATTGGGCTGTCCCAAAATAGACTAAATTCCAGCAATCCCCCACCAGATCCCAGAGTCATACAAAATTTTCCTTTGGTTCCAAAACAATGTTTTATATACTGGTAGTACAGTGGAGACTGTTAAGTTGAACTTCCACCTAGAACTCTATGCTACACTAGTAAGCAACTTGGACAGTGGACTGGGCCTTGAACTGCAAGTTTTCTGCGAATCTAGCTTCACATAAAGCCTTGACCGATACGTGGCTACCGTGGGTCTTCCCCGCGGGTGGAGCTTATGCGTCATACTCCGAGACCTTTCATGAGTTTACTAGAGAGAACCCTACTCTCATAGATTGCAACGTTTAACAATCAGACTCATATAGGTGCGTTCTTCAAAAGATGTTCTGCAGGACAATATCTCTGCTTCAAAGAGCCACTTAGAACACATTAAGATATACATCAACCTGCCATCCAGATTAGGATAGTATTGCATCTTCATGGAGTGGTATTTTTAACAGCAAGGATACTCTCCTCCCATTTGACCAACAGCTTGTCTTCCACATCTAATTCACGAGATCTTCGATCACAAAGAATAGGTTACCACTGTGAACAACTCATATTGTGGGTCTCACACCCATCTCCCTCGATGCATTATATATCACGTTACGTGATAGACCCTTAGTAAAAGGATCTGCCAAATTTTTAGACGTTTGGATATAATCCAATGCAATAACTCTGGAGTTTTTCATTTTTCTGACAGACTTTAACCTTCTCTGAACGTGTCTTGATGACTTCATGTTATCCTTCGAGCTGCTCACTTTAGTGATCATAGCTTGATTCTCACAGTTCATAAGGATACCCGGTACAGGTTTCGCAACTACCGGCAAGTCATTCAAGAGCCGACGAAGCCAATCTGCTTCGACCGTAGCTGTATCTAGTGCTGTGAGTTCTTCTTCCATTGTTGACCTTGTTAAGATGGTCTGCTTGCAAGACTTCCAAGAAACAGCGCCACCTCCATGAGTGAATACATATCCTCTCGTGGCCTTTATCTCATCAGCATCTGAGATCCAGTTTGAGTCACTATACCCTTCAAGCACCTTTGGGTGCCCGGTGTAGTGAAATCCATAATTTGTAGTACCTTTCAAATAACGCAAAACACTTTCTAGAGCTTTCCAATGCACATCTCCTGGTTTTGAGACAAACCGACTCAGTTTGCTCACAGCAAAAGAGATGTCAGGTCTTGTAGCACTGACATAAGCGAGCCAATAATCTGAGAATACTTCAATTGATCTCTAGCAATTCTTCGATTCTTTCGAAGCAGCACGCTAGCATCATATGGTGTTGGGGAGGGCTTGCAGTCACTATAGCCAAAGAGACTCAAGATCTTTTCCACATAGTGAGATTAAAACAATGTAATCCCACCATCATCATCTCTCAACAACTTGATGTTCAGAATGACATCAGCCACTCCTAAATCCTTCATCTCAAAACAGCGAGATAGGAAATCCTTGACCTCCTTAATAACATTCAGATTTGTTCCGAAAATTAGTATTTCATCAACATACAAGCAAAGCATAACTCGCTCGCCCCCACCATGGAGATAGTACACACATTTGTCAGCTTTGTTCACAACAAAGCCTGCTGCTGTTAAAGTTCTTTCGAACTACGCATGCCACTGTTTGGGTGCTTGCTTGAGTTCGTACAAAGACTTCAACAACTTGCACACTTTCCCTTCCTGACCATCTATTACAAACCCATCTGGTTGTTCCATATAAATTTCCTCATCCAACTCTCCATTTAGGAAAGCAGTCTTAACATCCATTTGATGAACGAGAAGACCATGTGAGGCAGCTAGTGAAAGTAGAACTCGAATAGTGGTCAGTCGAGCCACAGGTGAGCAAGTATCAAAGAAGACTTCACCTTCCTTTTGGGTATAACCCTTAGCCACAAGCCGAGCTTTGTACTTTTCGATAGTACCATCAGGCCTAAGCTTCTTCTTGAATACCCATTTGCATCCTATAGGTTTGCACCCATAAGGACGATTAGTTATCTCCCAAGTTTCATTCGCCAAGATGGAATCCATCTCGCTACGAACCACTTCCTTCCAGTAGTCAACATCTTCCGATGCATAGGCCTCCGAAATAGAACTGGGAGTATCATCTATGAGATACACAAGAAAATCATCACCAAAGGACTTTGCTGTCCTCTGTCTCTTGCTTCTAGTAGGAACTTCATTGTTCTCCCCCACAGGACTTTCAAAGTGTTCCATCGAAATGGCAGCTTCGGTAATTGTAACTAGTTCCTGATTCGATGAACTAGGCATCTCCTCATTAGTTGAGGTAGCCATATCCTTCATGGGAAAGATATCTTCAAAGAAAGTCGCATCATTCGACTCCATGATCATACCGACATGCATGTCAGGTACCTCAAATTTTACAACCAAGAATCTATAGCCAATGCTATAAAAAGCATATCCCAGGAAAACACAATCCACAGTCTTTGGTCCAAGCTTCCGCTTCTTTGGAATTGGTACATTGACTTTCGCCAAACAACCCCATGTTCGCTGATAAGAGAGTTTTAACCCTTTCTTCTCCCATTCCTCGAATGGAGTTATCTCTTTGTTCTTTGTGGGGACTCGATTTAGGACATGACATGCTGTCAATATCGCCTCCCCCCACCATGCCTTGGAGAGACCCGATGTGTCTAACATGGCGTTAACCAAATCAGTTAGAGTACGGTTCTTTCTTTTGGCGACCCCATTTGGCTGAGGGGAGTAGGGAGGCGTCCTCTCATGGTTTATACCATGTTCCGCACAAAAAACATCAAATCCATTGGAAAAATACTCTCCACCACGGTCGGACCTAAGCCTCTTGATTTTTAGATCAAGTTGGTTTTCCACTTCAGCTTTATAGATCTTTAAAAATTTCAAAGCCTCATCCTTAGATTTCATAAGATACACATGGCAGTATCTAGTGGAGTCGTCAATTAACGTCAGGAAATATTTCTTTCCACCTTTTGTCAAAACACCATTCATTTCACATAGATCTGAATGTATAAGTTCTAGTGGTGCAATTAGATATCTCGTCTCCGCAGTCACGTGAGACTTACGAGGTTGCTTAGCTTGCACACACACTTGACACTTAGATCCCTTGACAGTGGTGAGACTTGGGATTAAGTTCAACTTCGCTAGTCGCGACATGCAACCAAAGCTAACATGACAAAGACGTGAATGCCACACATTTGATTCACTATTGTTGCAAATATGATTAACAACTTTACTGCAAACGTCTGATAAGGATAAACGAAACAGGCCTCCTGACTCATAGACTTTACCAACAAAGGTTCCATACTTGGATATTACAAATTTATTCGACTCAAAGATAAGCTTATAGCCATCTCTACACAGAAGAGATCCGCTAACAAGATTTTTATTGACGGAGGGGACATAATGCACGTTCTTCAGCTGCACGATCTTCCACGAAGTAAACTTCAGATCGACCGTGCCAACACCACAAATAGAAGCACTTGAACCGTTGCCCATTAGGACGGTTGAAGTCCCTGCGGTCTGATAAGACGAAAACATGGAAATATCACCCCATACATGCACATCAGCACCCGTGTCAATCAACCAATCTGGAGAATGACATACTGAAAGAATAGTGGGAAATATACCATACCCAGTGTCGGTGTCAAAACCGGCGGATCTTGGGTAGGGGGTCCCGAACTGTGCGTCTAGGCAGATGGTAACAGGAGACAAGGGACACGATGTTTTTACCCAGGTTCGGGCCCTCTCGGTGGAGGTAAAACCCTACTCCTGCTTGATTAATATTGATGATATGGGTAGTACAAGAGTTGATCTACCACGAGATCAGAGAGGCTAAACACTAGAAGCTAGCCTATGGTATGATTGTTGTTCGTCCTACGGACTAAAACTCTCCGGTTTATATAGACACCAGAGAGGGCGAGGGTTACACAGAGTCGGTTACAATGGGAGGAGATCTTCATATCGTATCGCCAAGCTTGCCTTCCACGCCAAGGAAAGTCCCATCCGGACACGGGACGAAGTCTTCAATCTTGTATCTTCATAGTCCGGGAGTCCGGCCAAAGGTCATAGTCCGGCCATCCGGACACCCCCTAATCCAGGACTCCCTCAGTAGCCCCCGAACCAGGCTTCAATGACGACGAGTCCAGCGTGCAAATTGTCTTCGGCATTGCAAGGCGGGTTCTTCTCCAAATTCTATGTACCTGTCGAATAGTGTCCGGCTTCTAGTGCGTGCTGCTCTCCTCGGCTTCTGTGCCCAATAATGACCATCTCCCACGTGTCAAACGAATGTGAAAAGCCAGGTTTTTTTTTCATTTACCCCCCCAGTCGCGTTAATGAGCCGCCCATAAAAGAGACGGGGATTTAGATCCAATTCACACCACCTTTCCTCCGCGAGTATCCATCAGAGCGCTTTCGACAGAGATCCATTCCACCATGGCCGGTCGGAGCAGCTCCTCCTCTCGCCTCCCCAGCCCTCGGCCTGGAGATTGGGAGCGGTGTTCCATCCCGCATAGCAAGCTAGTAGTGTTTCAGTCCAAGGGGCTCCTCCCCCCAGCATATATGGTCCTAGTTCGAGCCGGGATTGCCACCTATAGCGGCGGAGAACAAGCGGAGAGCGTCCCCAATCCCTCTCAAGGAGAGCGGGTATGCCTAGTCCCTTATTTAATAAGAGGACTCGGATTTCCAATTCATCCGTTTCTCCGAGGGTTGCTGGAGTTCTACGGCCTCTAGCTACACAACCTCACGCCTGCCTCCATTCTGCATGTTGCGGGCTTCGTGGCCCTCTGTGAGCTATTTTTGGGCATCGAGGCCCATTTCGCGCTGTGGAAGAGGTTGTTCTGCCTCGTGCCACGCTCTCGGGAGGGGTCAATTTATCAAGTGGGCGGAGCCAAACTATGGCGCATCGCCGGGACCGGCTATCTATCTGGTACCCCAAAGAAGGCGTCCGAGGACTGGCCTTCGGAATGGTTTTATATGGATGACGTCCCCCTGTCGGACCCTGTACGGATCGGCCTTCCTGAGTTTAATAACGCTCCGTTGAAGAAACGCCTGAGCTGGCGCCCAGGAAACCCTCAGAGGGAAACTGATAGGGACGTCCTTTACCTGATGAGCCGGATAAGATTGTTGGCTCATTCCGGATTGACCATGATCGAGGTCATGGCCACATGCATTACGCGGGGGGTGCAACCGCTTCAGTACAGAGGCCACCCCATGTGGGATTTCAACGGGGAGGACGACGCCACCCGGTGCGGTCGCAAGGGGCCAGATTCGGCTGCCACTCTAGCGAAGATCTTATCCGCTTTGTACAAGGGAGAAGAAGAGGAATTCCTCCGTGTCAACCCACGGGGAGGATTCTCTATGTATAGTCCTCCAAGCTGGGTGAGCGAATATTTTCACTTATCTACCCGCTTTCGAAATTCCCATAATTGAGTACTTAGTCTGGTGATGTTAACGCAGGAGTTGCGCCAGACTGTGAAGGAGATAAACAGCCCTCCTCCACAACCCGAGGACCCCGAACGGTCCCTCGATCCGGATTCTCAAGAGGACCCGGACTTATGTGTGGAGTTAATTGATGGGGTGTTTCATCAATTGAGTAAGGACAACACCTTAGTGGCCATTACGGCCGACTATCCAGGACTACTTCCAGCCTCAAAGGTAACCGAGACCGAAGTCCCAGTACTTTCAAGGAGATCCATCCATGCCGTATTTTGAATGCTGTAAACTAACAGTGTTTCATTTCGCAGAGGAAATCCTCGAGGCGGAAGGCCGAGCCCGTGGTGGGCAGCCAACAAGGGCCGCTGAAGACAGGCGGGCCAAAAAGAAGTGCAGACTAGATCGAGATTCCGGCGCAACGGTACGGCGTGCGAATTTAACGCCTAGGGTTTATGCCCTCAAGTCATACTAACGCTCATGCTCTTCTTAGGAAGAAGAGAGCCCGCCGTACTATATCCACCGGCCAGGCTTCAAGGCCGGGTCCGGAAGCGGAGGCGGACACGGGGCGCGCCTCGGGCGTTCCTCCGACAGAGGACGCAGACGGGCTAGCTGCCACCAATTCAGAGGTGGAGAGTGCCATGAACCACAGCCGTCGCCGGACTGTTCTTCGTGACGCATGTTTTTCCCCAGAGGCGTTGGACTCCTTTAATACGGGAGATGCGTACCTCCGTGCCGCTCAAAATGGTCTAGCCAGAGCCACAGAGCAGTATGTAAAAGACATACGGGTGAGTAAAATTGAAGGTTATATATGTCAGTAGCCCCCGAGACTTGAAACAGTTAAGATAACTGTTTTAAGGATCATATGTTATGCGGGGTCTTACAAAGAAGAACACGCAACTGTCCCAGGAGCTGGAAGAGTGCAAGGCCCAACTCGAGGCCGCACTGGCCGCTTCAGATAATACCAAGGGGACCCCCTCAGGTAATATATGCTTCGAAAGATAATTCCGTTGTGAAGTGCGGCACTGTTGGGGAACGTAGTAATTTCAAAAAATTTCCTACGCACACGCAAGACCATGGTGATGGCATAGCAACGAGAGGGGAGAGTGTATGTCCACGCACTCGTGAGACCATAAGCGAAGCGCTATAACAACGCTGTTGATGTAGTCGACGCCTTCACGATCCGACCGATCCAAGTACCGAACGCACGGCACCTCCGAGTTCAGCACACGCTCAGCTCGATGAAGATCCCCGGTTCCGATCCAGCAAAGCGTCGGGGATGAGTTCCACAAGACGACGGCGTGGTGACGATGATGATGCTCCACCGGCGCGCTTCGCCTAAGCTCCGCGACGATATGACTCTACCGGCGCAGGGCTTCGCCTAAGCTCCGCGACGATATGACCAAGTGGAATATGGTGGAGGGGGCACCGCACACGGCTAAGGAACGATCACGTAGATCAACTTGTGTGTCATGGGGTGCCCCTGCCCCGTATATAAAGGAGCAAGGGAGGAGGTGGCGGCCTAGGAGGGCGCACACAGGGGGGAGTCCTACTCCCACCGGAGTAGGACTCCTCCTTTCCTAGTAGGAGTAGGAGAGAAGGAAGGGAAAGGAGAAGGAAGGAAGGATGGGCGCAGCCCTCCCCTAGTCCAATTCGGACTAGGCCTTGGGGCGCGGCCTGCCCTAGGCAGCCCTCTCTCTTTCCGCAGGGCCCAATAAGGCTCAATACTTCTCCCGGCGAATTCCGTAACTCTCCGTACTCAAAAATACCGAATCATTCGAACCTTTCCAATTCGAATATAGTCGTCCAATATATCGATATTTACGCCTCGACCATTTCGAGACTCCTCGTCATGTCCCCGATCTCATCCGGGACTCCGAACTCCTTCGGTACATCAAAACTCATAAACTCATAATATAACTGTCATCGAAACCTTAAGCGTGCGGACCCTACGGGTTCGAGAACTATGTAGACATGACCTAGAACTATTCTTGGTCAATAACCAATAGCGGAACCTGGATGTTCATATTGGCTCCTACATATTCTACGAAGATCTTTATCGGTCAAACCGCATAACAACATACGTTGTTCCCTTTGTCATCGGTATGTTACTTGCCCGAAATTCGATCGTCGGTATCCCGGCAAGTCTCTTTACTCGTTCCGTAATACATCATCTTACAACTAACTTATTAGTTGCAATGCTTGCAAGGCTTATGTGATGTGCATTACCGAGAGGGCCCAGAGATACCTCTCCGACAATCGGAGTGACAAAACCTAATCTCGAAATACGCCAACCCAACATGTACCTTTGGAGACACCTGTAGTACTCATTTATAATCACCCAGTTACGCTGTGACGCTTTGGTAGCACCAAAGTGTTCCTCCGTAAACGGAGTTGCATAATCTCATAGTTACAGGAACATGTATAAGTCATGAAGAAAGCAATAGCAGCATACTAAACGATCAAGTGCTAGGCTAACGGAATGGGTCATGTCAATCACATCATTCTCCTAATGATGTGATCCCGTTAATCAAATGACAACTCATGTCTATGGCTAGGAAACTTAACCATCTTTGATTCAACGAGCTAGTCAAGTAGAGGCATACTAGTGACACTATGTTTGTCTATGTATTCACACATGTATTATGTTTCCGGTTAATATAATTCTAGCATGAATAATAAACATTTATCATGAAATAAGGAAATAAAGAATAACTTTATTATTGCCTCTAGGGCATATTTCCTTCAGTCTCCCACTTGCACTAGAGTCAATAATCTAGTTCACATCATCATGTGATTCAACACTAATATTCACATCTGTATGTGATTAACACCCATAGTTCACATCGTCATGTGACCAACACCCAAAGGGTTTACTAGAGTCAATAATCTAGTTCACATCGCTATGTGATTAACACCCAAAGAGTACTAAGGGATGATCATGTTTTGCTCGTGAGAGAAGCTTAGTCAACGGGTCTGTCACATTCAGAGCCGTATGTATTTTGCAAATATTCTATGTCTACAATGCTCTGCACGGGGCTACTCTAACTGGTCCCACTTTCAATATGTATCTAGATCGAGACTTAGAGTCATCCAGATCGGTGTCAAAACTTGCATCGACGTAACCCTTTACGACGAACCTTTTTTCACTTCCATAATCGAGAAACATATCCTTATTCCACTAAGGATAATTTTGACCGCTGTCCAATGATCTACTCCTAGATCACTATTGTACTCCCTTGCCAAGCTTAGTGGTAGGGTATGCAATAGATCTGGTACACAGCATGACATACTTTACAGAACCTATGGCTGATGCATAGGGAATGACTTTCATTCTCTTTCTATCTTCTGCCGTGGTCGGGTTTTGAATCTTACTCAATCTCGCACCTTGTAACACAGGCAAGAACTCTTTCTTTGACTGTTCCATTTTGAACTATTTCAAAATCTTGTCAAGGTATGTATTCATTGAAAAAACTTATCTAGCGTCTTGATCTATCTCTATAGATCTTGATGCTCAATATGTAAGCAGCTTCACCGAGGTATTTCTTTGAAAAACTCCTTTCAAACACTCCTTTATGCTTTGCAGAATAATTCTACATTGTTTCCGATCAACAATATGTCATTCACATATACTTATCAGAAATGTTGTAGTGCTCCCACTCACTTTCTTGTAAATACAGGCTTCTCCAAAAGTCTGTATAAAACCATATGCTTTGATCACACTATCAAAGCATTTATTCCAACTCCGAGATGCTTGCACCAGTCCATAGATGGATCGCTGGAGCTTGCACATTTTGTTAGCTCCTTTAGGATTGACAAAACCTTCTGGTTGCATCATATACAACTCTTCTTTAATAAATCCATTAAAGAATGTAGTTTTGACATCCATTTGCCAGATTTCATAAAATGTGGCAATTGCTAACATGATTCGGACAAACTTAAGCATCGCTACAGTTGAGAAAATCTCATTGTAGTCAACACCTTGAACTTGTCGAAAACCTTTCTGCGACAAGTCGAGCTTTGTAGATAGTAATACTACTATCAGCATCTGTCTTCCTCTTGAAGATCCATTAATATAATATGGCTTGCCGATCATCGGGCAACTCCATCAAAGTCCACACTTTGTTCTCATATATGGATCCCATCTCAGATTTCATGGCCTCAAGCCATTTCGCGGAATCTGGGCTCATCATCGCTTCCTCATATTTTGTAGGTTCATCATGGTCTAGTAACATGACTTCCAGAGCATGATTACCGTACCACTTTGGTGCGGATCTTACTCCGGAAGACCTACGAGGTTTGGTAGCAACTTGATCTGAAGTTTCATGATCATCATCATTAACTTCCTTACTAATTGGTGTAGGAATCACTGAAACTGATTTCTGTGATGAACTACTTTCCAATAAGGGAGAAGGTACAATTACCTTATCAAGTTCTACTTTCCTCCCACTCACTTCTTTCGAGAGAAAACTCCTTCTCTAGAAAGGATCCATCTTAGCAACGAATGTTTTGCCTTTAGACCTGTGATAGAAGGTGTACCCAACAGTTTCCTTTGGGTATTCTATGAAGACGCACTTCTCCGATTTGGGTTCGAGCTTATCAGGTGAAAAAAATTTCACATAAGCATCACAACTCCAAACTTTAAGAAACGACAGCTTAGGTTTACTGCTAAACCATACTTCATACGGTGTCATCTCAACGGATTTAGATGGTGCTCTATTAAATGTGAATGCAGCTGTCTCTAATGCATAACCCCAAAATGATAGTGGTAAACCGATAAGAGACATCATAGATCGCACCATATCCAATAAAGTGCGATTACGACGTTCGGACACACCATAACATTGTGGTGTTCCAGGTGGCGTGAGCTGTGAAACTATTCCACATTATTTTAATTGAAGACCAAACTCGTAACTCAATTATTCGTCTTCGCGATCCGATCGCAGAAACTTTATTTTCTTGTTACGATGATTTTTCCACTTCACTCTGAAATTCTTTGAACCTTTCAACTATTTCAGACTTATGTTTCATCAAGTAGATATACACATATCTGCTCAAATCATCTTGTGAAGGTCAGAAAATAACGATACTTGCCACGAGCATCAACACTCATTGGATCGCATACATCGGTATGTATTATTTCCAATAAGTCAGTAGCTTGTTCCATTGTTCCGGAGAACGGAGTTTTAGTCATCTTGCCCAAACGGCACGGTTCGCAAGCATCAAATGATTCATAACCAAGTGATTCCGAAAATCCATCTTTATGGAGTTTCTTCATGCGCTTTACACCGATATGACCCAAATGGCAGTGCCACAAATAAATTGCACTATCATTATTAACTTTGCATCTTTTGGCATCAATATTTTGAATATGTGTATCACTACGATCGAGATCCAACAAACTATTTTATTGGGTGTATGACCATCGAAGGTTTTATTCATGAAAACAGAACAACAATTATTCTTTGACTTTAAATGAATAACCGTATCGCAATAAACATGATAAAATCATATTCATGTTCAACGCAAACGCCAAATAACATTTATTTAGGTTTAACACTAATCCCGAAGGTATAGGGAGTGTGCGATGATGATCATATCAATCCTGGAACAACTTCCAACACTCATCGTCACTTCCCCTTCAACCAGTTTCTGTTCATTCTGCAACTCCCGTTTCGAGTTACTACTCTTAGCAACTGAACCAGTATCAAATACCGAGGGGTTGCTACGAACACTAGTAAAATACATATCAATAATCTGTATATCAAATATACCTTTGTTCACTTTGTCATCCTTCTTATCCGCCAAATACTTGGGGTAGTTCCACTTCCAGTGACCAATTCCATTGCAGCAAAAGCACTTAGTCTCAGGCTTAGGTCCAGACTTGGGCTTCTTCACTCGAGTAGCAACTTGCTTGCCGCTCTTCTTGAAGTTCCCTTCTTCCCTTTGCCCTTTTCCTTGAGACTAGTGGTCTTGTCAACCATCAACACTTGATGTTTTTCTTGATTTCTACCTTCGCGATTTTAGCATCACGAAGAGCTTGGGAATTGTTTTCGTCATCCCTTGCATACTATAGTTCTTCACGAAGTTCTAGTAACTTAGTGATGGTGACTAGAGAATTCTGTCAATCACTATCTTATCTGGAAGATTAACTCCCACTTGATTCAAGCGATTGAAGTACCTGACAATCTGAGCACATGCTCACTAGTTGAGCGATTCTCCTCCATCTTTTAGCTATAGAACTTGTTGGAGACTTCATATCTCTCAACTCGGTATTTGCTTGAAATATTAACTTCAATTCCTGGAACATCTCATATGGTCCATGACGCTCAAAACGCCTTTGAAGTCCCGATTCTAAGCCGTTAAGTATGGTGCACTAAACTATCAAGTAGTCATCATATTGAGCTAGCCAAACGTTCATAACGTCTGCATTTGCTCCTGCAATAGGTCTGTCACCTAGCGGTGCATTAAGGACATAATTCTTTTGTGCAACAATGAGGATAAACCTCAGATCACGGATCCAATCCGCATCATTGCTACTAACATCTTTCAACATAATTTCTCTAGGAACATATCAAAACAAACATATGAAAGAAACAACGCGAGCTATTGATCTACAACATAATTTTGCAAAATACTACCAGGACTAAGTTCATGATAAATTAAAGTTCAATTAATCATATTACTTAAGAACTCCCACTTAGATAGACATCCCTCTAATCCTCTAAGTGATTACGTGATCCATATCAACTACACCATGTCCGATCGTCACGTGAGATGGAGTAGTTTCAATGGTGAACATCACTATGTTGATCATATCTACTATATGATTCACGCTCGACCTTTCGGTCTCCGTGTTCCGAGGCCATATCTGTTATATGCTAGGCTCGTCAAGTTTAACCTGAGTATTCTGCGTGTGCAACTGTTTTGCACCCGCTGTATTTGAACGTAGAGCCTATCACACCCGATCATCACGTGGTGTCTCAGCACGAAGAACTTTCGCAACGGTGCATACTCAGGGAGAACACTTCTTGATAATTTTAGTGAGAGATCATCTTATAATGCTACCGTCAATCAAAGCAAGATAAGATGCATAAAGGATAAACATCACATGCAATCAATATAAGTGATATGATATGGTCATCATCATCTTGTGCTTGTGATCTCCATCGCCAAGCACCGCCATGATCACCATCGCCACCGGCGCGACACCTTGATCTCCATCGTAGCATCGTTGTCGTCTCGCCAACTATTGCTTCTACGACTATCGCTACTGCTTAGTGATAAAGTAAAGCAATTACATGGCGTTTGCATTTCATACAATAAAGCGACAACCATATGGCTCCTGCCAGTTGCCGATAACTCGGTTACAAAACATGATCATCTCATACAATAAAATATAGCATCACGCCTTGACCACATCACATCACAACATGCCCTGCAAAAACAAGTTAGACGTCCTCTACTTTGTTGTTGCAAGTTTTACGTGGCTGCTACGGGCTGAGCAAGAACCGTTCTTACCTACGCATCAAAACCACAACGATAGTTTGTCAAGTTGGTGCTGTTTTAACCTTCGCAAGGACCGGGCGAGCCACACTCGGTTCAACTAAAGTGAAAGAAACAGACACCGCCGTCACCTTTAAGCAACTAGTGCTCAAAGCGGTGAAACCAGTCTCGCGTAAGCGTACGCGTAATGTCGGTCCGGGCCGCTTCATCTCACAATACCGCCGAACCAAAGTATGACATGCTGGTAAGCAGTATGACTTATATCGCCCACAACTCACTTGTGTTCTACTCGTGCATATGACATCAACGCATAAAACCAGGCTCGGATGCCACTGTTGGGGAACGAGTAATTTCAAAAGATTCCTACGCACACGCAAGACCATGGTGATGGCATAGCAACGAGAGGGAGAGTGTATGTCCACGCACTCGTGAGACCATAAGCGAAGCGTTATAACAACGCTGTTGATGTAGTCGACGCCTTCACGATCCGACCGATCCAAGTACCGAACGCACGGCACCTCCGAGTTCAGCACACGTTCAGCTCGATGACGATCCCCGGGCTCCGATCCAGCAAAGCGTCGGGGATGAGTTCCGTCAGCACGACGGCGTGGTGACGATGATGATGCTCCACCGGCGCAGAGCTTCGCCTAAGCTCCGCGACGATATGACTCTACCGGCGCAGGGCTTCGCCTAAGCTCCACGACGATATGACCGAAGTGGAATATGGTGGAGGGGGGCACCGCACACGGCTAAGGAACGATCACGTAGATCAACTTGTGTGTCATGGGGTGCCCCCCTGCCCCCGTATATAAAGGAACAAGGGAGGAGGTGGCCGGCCTAGGAGGGGCGCACCAAGGGGGGAGTCCTACTCCCACCGGGAGTAGGACTCCTCCTTTCCTAGTAGGAGTAGGAGAGAAGGAAGGGGAAAGGAGAAGGGAAGGAAGGAGGGGCGCCCCTCCCCTAGTCCACCCGGACTAGGCCTTGGGGCGCGCGCCTGCCCTAGGCAGCCCTCTCTCTTTCCCGCAGGGCCCAATAAGGCTCAATACTTCTCCCGGCGAATTCCGTAACTCTCCGGTACTCGAAAAATACCGAATCATTCGAACCTTTCCGAACTCCGAATATAGTCGTCCAATATATCGATCTTTACGTCTCGACCATTTCGAGACTCCTCGTCATGTCCCCGATCTCATCCGGGACTCAACTCCTTCGGTACATCAAAACTCATAAACTCATAATATAACTGTCATCGAAACCTTAAGTTGCATGGACCCTACGGGTTCTAGAACTATGTAGACATGACCTAGAACTATTCTTGGTCAATAACCAATAGCGGAACCTGGATGTTCATATTGGCTCCTACATATTCTACGAAGATCTTTATCGGTCAAACCGCATAACAACATACGTTGTTCCCTTTGTCATCGGTATGTTACTTGCCGAGATTCGATCGTCGGTATCCAATACCTAGTTTAATCTCGTTACCGGCAAGTCTCTTTACTCGTTCCGTAATACATCATCTTACAACTAACTTATTAGTTGCAATGCTTGCAAGGCTTATGTGATGTGCATTACCGAGAGGGCCCAGAGATACCTCTCCGACAATCGGAGTGACAAAACCTAATCTCGAAATACGCCAACCCAACATGTACCTTTGGAGACACCTGTAGTACTCCTTTATAATCACCCAGTTACGTTGTGACGCTTGGTAGCACCAAAGTGTTCCTCCGTAAACGGAGTTGCATAATCTCATAGTTACAGGAACATGTATAAGTCATGAAGAAAGCAATAGCAGCATACTAAACGATCAAGTGCTAGGCTAACGGAATGGGTCATGTCAATCACATCATTCTCCTAATGATGTGATCCCGTTAATCAAATGACAACTCATGTCTATGGCTAGGAAACTTAACCATCTTTGATTCAACGAGCTAGTCAAGTAGAGGCATACTAGTGACACTATGTTTGTCTATGTATTCACACATGTATTATGTTTCCGGTTAATACAATTCTAGCATGAATAATAAACATTTATCATGAAATAAGGAAATAAATAATAACTTTATTATTGCCTCTAGGGCATATTTCCTTGAGGCATGTGTGCAACTCTGACGATAATAGTGCAGATGGGGCCGGAGTAAATCCGGACAAGCAACAACTCCTACGCCAACTAAAAGCTGGCGAGAGCGTGCTAACGAGGGTGAGGCAAGAGAAGAACAAACTTCAAGACGCCAATACCTAGCTGGGCGAGGAACTAAAGGATGTTCGTATTCAGCTGTCTGCTTCCGTAAAGGAGAATCGGCGACTTCGACGCGGCATTTTTAGTAAGTGCTTGAACGAATCTTTGAAAAAAGAATTCGGCGAGGAAGTCGATTGACAGAGCTATGTCTGTAGGTCTGCTGACAGGTCGTCCTGCGGAGGAAATGCCCGGCTCAACGGGGGACCTTCTTCCCGAGCTGTTGCAACTGCACGAACGAGTTCGGCGCAGCAATGCAGGCGTCGTCCAGCTATGTGGCTATCCTCTCCATGCCCGGAAGGCCTTGGGAGCTTGCAAAGAAGCTGGAGGGAGTGCGGCAGCGCTTCCGGTTGTGGAAGATATCGGCCTGCCGTCAAGGTGCCAGGGAGGCCTGGGCCATGGTGAAGACTCGATACACGAAGGCTGACCCGAACCACATGGCCGAGGTCGGCCCTATGGGTCCTGACGGAAAGGAGATCCCTGTCAGCTTAGTATATGGCCAGGTAGAACTGGCTGCAAAGTATTCTCAACAGGACTATAAATTAGACCGCCTGTTGGATGGTATTGAAGAAGAATATACTGAGTCGGATTGACTCTGTAATTTAAAATGACATGAAAAATGCCTTCTAGCCGGATTGTTGATCGTTTGTCATTGCGGACCTTTTCACTTCGACCTCTGGACCCTATAGTCTGGAGTGTGTCTGAATACCCTCTTGATTATGTAAGAACCGGGGCATGCATGGAGACAAGGCGTAGGGGTCATAACTGCTTTAGCAGACAAGTGCCCAACTAGTTATGTTATATTACATGGTTAGTAAGAAACATCTTCCAGGGAGAATAGTTCCATTAGGGGTTCCTTTCCCTGGGAGGCATGCCCTAAAGTGCATGTCCGAACTGCTAAAAAGAGCAGAAAAGCATCTGGGGGCAGATAGATAAACAAGAAAAAATCATCTTTTAGTTCACCGACCGAATATTCCCTTAAGAATGCTAGCTTTCGGCTTCACCCAGTCTGAGGTACACATCCAGCTGACCCGGCAGTAACAATCGCAGAGGTGCTCCCTTTACCACCTAGCCGAACGAACGGGAACGTAGGGGTAAGCACAGGAGCCAAGCAACCCAGCTTGGCCAAAACTTAAGTCATATCGATGCATATAATGGTGTATAAAAGGTTCATGCGGAAGTGTCACACATGTTTTGGGCATGAGGCCCATTTATATAAACTTCTGATAAAGAAGCCCCCAGGTATGATGAGCGCGGGTGGCGCGTCAAGTATGTGCGAACAATGCGCAGGCAAGCCCCTAAGGGCTTGGGAGAAAAAGGGTAGAGAGAAGGAGAGAAATGCCAGACAGCTAATGTGAAAAGAATAAAAAAAAGGGACAGAGGAAGGAGACGAACACGGAGTCCGGTGCTAGGCGTAGAATCTTCGTAGGCGTGCTGCGTTCCATGGGTTCGGCTCGAGTCGGTTGTCCGATGCGTTTCGCAGACGGTACGCTCCACCGGTCAGTACTTGGTCGATTATGAAGGGACCCTCCCATTTGGGATTTAGTTTGTCCTTTTTTTTGTCCGGTAGGCGTAGAACTAGTTCGCCAACGTTATAAGTTTTGGCCTGTACTTCTCTGCTTTGATATCTTCGAGCCTGCTGTTGATAGAATGCGGAACGGGCTTTTGCCACATCGCGCTCCTCCTCCAATGCGTCCAAGCTGTCCTGCCGATCGAGCTCGGCTTCTCTTTCTTCGTACATGCGCACTCGAGGTGAGTCATGAATTATGTCGCAGGGCAGAACTGCCTCTGTGCCGTATACCATAAAAAATGGTGTGAATCCGGTAGTGCGATTCGGCGTGGTCCGCAGCCCCCAGAGTACGGAGTCAAGCTCCTCTACCCAGTGCGTGTTGGATTCCTTGAGGGATCGCACTAGTCTGGGTTTGATGCCGCTCATGATAAGACCGTTGGCTTGTTCGACTTGACCGTTAGTTTGTGGGTGATAGACTGAAGTGTAGTCGAGCTTGATGCCCATGTTTTTGCACCAGAGTTTAACTTTGTCGGTCGTAAAGTTTGTGCCGTTGTCAGTTATGATGCTGTGGGGGACGCCGTAACGGTGTACAACCCCGGATATGAAGTCTATCACCGGTCCGGATTCGGCTGTCTTTACAGGCTTGGCCTTTATCCATTTGGTGAATTTGTCCACCATGACCAGTAGATATTTTTTCTTGTGGGTTCCTCCTTTAAGGGGTCCAACCGTGTCAAGCCCCCAGACCGCAAAAGGCCAGGTAATGGGTATGGTTTGTAGGGCGGTAGGTGGCATGTGGCTTTGATTAGCGAATAATTGGCAACCGACGCATCGCTACACTAAGTCTTGAGCGTCTGCCCGGGCCGTCGGCCAATAAAATCCGGTACGGAAGGCCTTGCTTACAAGGACCCGGGCTGCGGCGTGGTGCCCGCCGAGTCCAGCATGAATTTTAGCCAGAAGATTTCGCCCTTCTTCTTCGGAGATACACCTTTGAAGGACTCCGGTTGTGCTCTTCTTATATAGCTCTCCCTCGTGGACTTTGTAGGCTTTAGATCGCCGCACTATGCAGCGGGCCTCGTTTTGGTCGTCGGGAAGTTCCTGCCTAGTTAGGTTGGCTAGGAATGGTTCTGTCCACGGGGCAATGACTGCCATTATTGTGTGGGCTGACGGTGTTGTTTCGTTGGCAGAGCCACCAACTGTGTCAGAATGTTCAGTGAGGGGTAGTGTGGTTGTGTCCGGGCTGTTGTTTCCGGACTCCCCCTCCCATGATACGGATGGCTTGAAAAGCCTCTCTAGGAAGATGTTGGGAGGGACGGCATCGCGCTTTGCACCGATGCGTGCCAACACGTCTGCTGCCTGGTTGTTCTCTCGGGCTATATGGTGAAATTCGAGCGCCTCAAACCGAGCTAACATCTTTAAGACAGCGTTGCGATAAGCTGCCATTTTTGGATCCTTGGCGTCAAAGTCTCCATTTATTTGGGATACTGTGAGGTTTGAATCCCCGCGGACCTCTAGGCGCTGAATGCCCATGGAGACTGCCATCCGGAGACCATGTAGAAGGGCCTTGTATTCGGCTGTGTTGTTGGAGTCCGTGTACATTATCTGAAGTACGTATTGGACTGTATCTCCTGTAGGGGACATCAGAACGACGCCAGCCCCGAGGCCAGCCAACATTTTGGAGCCGTCGAAGTGCATGATCCAGTTGGAATATGCGTCGTACTCTTTAGGGAGCTCGGCTTCGGTCCATTCGGCGATGAAGTCAGCCAAAACCTGCGATTTGATAGCTCGCCGTGGCTTGTAAGTTATATCGAACGGGAGGAGCTCAATGGCCCATTTGGCAATCCGGCCCGTTGGGTCGCGGTTGTTTATAATATCATTAAGAGGTACTTCGGATGCCACTGTTATTGAACACTCTTGGGAATAGTGTCGCAGCTTCCGGGATGCCATGAACACCGCGTATGCTATCTTTTGATAATGCGGGTACTATGACTTGCATGGAGTTAGGACAGTGGACACGTAGTAAACTGGTTTTTGGAGAGGGAACTTGTGTCCGTCCGTTTCTCGTTTGACAACGAGCACCGCGCTTACAACTTGATGGGTTGCCGCGATGTATAATAGCATTGGTTCGCCCGTGTTTGGCGCGGCCAGGACCGGATTTGTTGCCGGTATGGCTTTGATTTCTTTGAGTCTAGCCATGGCGGCATCCGTCCACTCGAAGTGTTTGGTGCGCCGCAGGAGGCGATAAAGGGGTAACGCCTTTTCTCCTCAGCGGGAGATAAAGCGGCTTAGAGCCGCCACGCATCCAGTCAATTTTTGTATTTGCTTGAGGTCTTTTGGGATATCCAATTGTGACAGAGCTCGGATCTTGGCTGGGTTAGCCTCAATTCCTCTACCGGATACAATGAAGCCCAAGAGCTTTCCGGCTGGTACGCCGAAAACACATTTTTCTGGGTTGAGCTTAATGTCATATGCTCGGAGATTGTCGAACGTGAGCCTCAAGTCGTCTACTAGAGTTTCGACATGCTTGGATTCGATGACCACGTCATCTACATATGCTTCAACTGTTTTGCCGATCTGGTTGGCCAGACATGTCTGAATCACGCGCTGATATGTCGCGCCGGTGTTTTTGAGCTCGAAGGGCCTCGTATTGAAGCAGAATGGGCCGTATGGGGTGATGAATGCTGTTGCGGCTTGGTCTGACTCTGCCATCTTGATTTGGTGGTAGCCAGAGTATGCATCGAGGAAACACAATGAATCGTGTCCTGCAGTGGCGTCGATGATTTGATCAATTTGGGGGAGGGGGAAGGGATCCTTTGGGCGGGCCTTATTTAGGTCTTTGAAATCGACGCATAGGCGCCAGGATTTATCCTTCTTTGGTACCATCACCAGGTTTGCTAGCCAGTCCGGATGATTTATATCTCTGATGAATCCGGCTTCTAGTAGTTTTGCTAGCTCCTCTCCCTTGGCTTGTCTCTTGGGTTTGGAGAAACGCCGAAGAGTCTGCTTAACGGGCTTGGACCCTTTTAGGATGTTTAGGCTGTGTTCGGCCAGCCTGCGTGGGATTCCTGGCATGTCTGAAGGGTGCCAGGCGAAAATGTCCCAATTTTCTCGTAGGAATTCTCTGAGTGCGGCGTCTACATCAGGCTTTAGTTGTGCCCCGATGGAGGCCGTTTTGTGGTGTCCGTTGGATAGACTTGGAACTTGACTATTTCGTCTACCGGCTTGAAGGAGGTGGACTTGGACCTCTTGTCGAGTATCACGTTGTCCCTGTCCACCGTGGAGCGCAACACAGTTAGTTCCTCAGCCGCCAGGGCTTCGGATAATGCCTCGAGGGCCAGTGCGGCTGTCTTGTTTTTGGTACGGAGCGCAGTGTCCGGATCACTAGCAAGAGTGATAATTCCGTTGGGTCCGGGCATTTTGAGCTTCATGTACCCGTAATGGGGTATAGCTTGAAAAATTGTGAATGCTTCTCGCCCTAATAGAGCGTGGTATCCGCTGCTGAACGGGGCCACTTGAAATGTGACCTCCTCGGATCTGTAATTATCCGGTGTGCCGAACACCACGTCCAGTGTGATTTTCCCTGGACAACATGCTTCCCGGCTGGGGATTATTCCCCTAAAGGTTGTGTTGCTTCGCTCAATGCGGATCCAGTCTATTTCCATTTTTCGCAGTGTTTCCTCATAGATGAGGTTCAATCCGCTGCCACCGTCCATGAGTACCTTTGTAAGCCGGAAGCCATCCACTAACGGACTGAGGACCAATGCAGCTAGTGCTCGGGCTGGCCGGAATTTAGGTTCGTCACTGGCATTAAAAGTAATAGCCGTGTCACTCCATGGATTTATTGTTGCTACTTGGTAGACTTCGGCAAGGCTGCGGAGCGTTCGCTTCCTCGCATTGTTTGATGCAAAAGTCTCGAAGACTGTTGACACCGTACTGGCGTTTCTGGGGTGGTGCTCTGCGGATTCTGGAGTTAGAAGCTCCTCGCCACTCCTGGCAACCTGCCGGAGTATCCAACATGCTCTAAGGGTGTGAGTTCGTGTGACTTCCCCTGAACTATGAATTTTACAGGGTCCATTGAGCCATCTCTCCAGTACGGTCCCATACCATATAGAGGGTTTTTGTTTTTTGCTGTTTGGCTCAGGTGCCTGGCGATAATGCGCCCTTTTGTTTCGGACTGGGATTGTATTCGGAGTCGGATTGTCCCAGAATTTCGTTTCGGTTTTCCGAATGCTTTCTGTCACACAGTACTTTCGTACTATGGATGTCAAGTCAGCGAAGCGTGTAATTTCGCGGCGACTTATGGCGTTGAGGATTCCGATGTCCGTGCAGTTGTTACAGAAGAACAAAATTGCGTCCTTCTCACGGCAGTCCTTTATCCTGTTCATAACCAGGAGGAATCTGGCCCAGTAGTGATGTACTGTTTCCCCGGGCTCTTGCCGTATTTGCGATAAGTCCCTTATATTTGGGTGGGCGGGTGGATTTAAATCCGGAACCTCGCCCGATCTAAGACTCAGGGGCCAAGAGAATTCCGAATTCGGAAGCTTGTTTTCTTGGACGTTGTTCAATGAATCCGGCCTGCTGCCTGACTTTAGGTTCGGGACTTGGGCGACGTCCTCCCCTCCGCGGATGTCCGGCTTGGAGGGGTCGGGAATCCGGACACATCTGGTCCGTAGGATGGGTGGGGATTCGCCGCATTGTTCTTCCAACACTTCAACGTGGTGGGTGACCTGGGGAGAGCCGATCTCTCTCTGATCGGGTTTAAGCCCAATCTGGCCGTAATCTGTAGCGACTCCCAGGGCGGCGATGCGATCCAAGAGCTCGTTTAGGGAAGAGAGCTCCATCGGATCTAACTGCTCGGCGAGTTCCGAGCTGATCTGGAGATTGTTTTCGATAACCCCCGACCTCATCACCGACGCGGTGGCCGAACAGGCGGTCATCAAAAAACTGCCTAGCCGGAGAGTTTGGCCGACAGCCAAAGCTCCTTTAGCAACAGTGACGTCTTTAAAGACGGGGTGCGGCATCCTTCCTGTCAATGACGACATAGAGGAACTCTCAATGAAAGCACCAATGTCGGTGTCACAACCGGCGGATCTCGGGTAGGGGGTCCCGAACTGTGCGTCTAGGCGGATGGTAACAGGAGACAAGGGACACGATGTTTTTACCCAAGTTCGGGCCCTCTCGATGGAGGTAAAACCCTACTCCTGCTTGATTAATATTGATGATATGGGTAGTACAAGAGTTGATCTACCACGAGATTAGAGAGGCTAAACCCTAGAAGCTAGCCTATGGTATGATTGTTGTTCGTCCTACGGACTAAAACTCTCCGGTTTATATAGACACCGGAGAGGGCTAGGGTTACACATAGTCGGTTACAATGGGAGGAGATCTTCATATCGTATCGCCAAGCTTGCCTTCCACGCCAAGGAAAGTCACATCCGGACACGGGACGAAGTCGTCAATCTTCCATCTTCATAGTCCGGGAGTCCGGCCAAAGGTCATAGTCTGGCCATCCGGACACCCCCTAATCCAGGACTCCCTCACCCAGCATCCTTCATGTTAGTGTCTCCAATGACAACATTAGCGGTCTTGCCGCCTTTCCCAGGATGACGCTTGTCATAGCGATTAGGACAACTAGGAGCCCAATGATCAGGATCTCCACACACATGACAAGCACCTTTCTTCTTGTCACTCTTCTTCTTGAAGTTCGTGCGTTGTACAGCCTTGTTCTTCCCATCAAACTTTGCTTTACCATCAAGCTTGCCATTGTTCTTGAACATATGGGACTGGAGGTTTTTCTTCTGTACCAGATTGGCACTAGATACTCCCTCAATACCTCGAGCACGTGTGTCCTTTGCTCTCGCCTTTTTTTCCACATCAAGAGTACCAATGAGATCCGGAACAGAAAACTCCTGTCTCTTATGCTTCAGTAAGGTAGAAAAGTTCCTCCATGAAGGAGGAAGCTTAGTGATGATACCCCCGGCAACAAACTTGTCCGGTAGCATGCAATTGAAGTGCTCAAGTTCTCTAGCAAATGACTGTATCTCATGAGCCTGCTCAACCCCGGAGCGCTCTTCAGTCATCCTGTAATCATAGAATTGCTCCATGATGTACAGCTCAATGCCGGCATCCGAGACCCCAAACTTGGCCTCGAGTGCATCCCACATATCTTTTCCATTGTCAATTGATGCATAAGCATCAACTATGTTCTCACCAAGAACACGCAAGAGAGCAGCCTTAAACAGAGTATCAATTTTCTGAAAAGCTTGTGCCTGTTGAGCATCAAGTTCTCCTTCAGGTTTGCCAAGAGTGGCGTCATAGCAACTCATGGTTTGAAACCATAAGACTGCTCTCACGCGCCACCTCTTATAGTGGATACCCTCAAACATAGGAGGTCTCATGGAAGCAGCAAAACCACTTGGGGTAAATTGCCTATAATAAGGTTTTTGGACGTTGGAAATATGAGTAATTTACCGAGTGATTTTATTAACATAAATACTAGATAAAGCATGACTAGTGTAGCAGTGATAAAACAAGCCATGCGATTTGACAAAGAGAAGGTAAACAACATCTTCATATATGAACCGTAACTAAACATATCTTGAGCAGACAGTATAGCAAGTTGCATATATGAAATAGAGTCTAACATATCTAGGGAAAATACTAGAACAAGGAACGGTAGAAAAACCTCTAATAAAAAGGGGACGAACACGTACGGAGCAGCAGCAGCATAAGCGTTGGACTTGGGGTCGGTGTCCTTGCCAGCCATGTCGTCGAGGAGGTCGTGGACGTCGGGGAAGAAGTCGTCGTTGGGGAAGTAGTCGTCGGAGTCCGGGGCGTCCGTGACGAAGAAGTCAGTAGTCGCGTGAAGCGCTCACCAAAAACCTTATCACCCTTCTCCCGTGCAGGACTCAAAAGGTGCGGTTTCGGAGGCCTACTATCCCGACTTGCGGTGCACGCTGCAAGCCGGGATGAGGAAGACAGCAGCAGCGCAGAGATTGGAACCGGTGGCGAGAGGAAGGAGAAGTTCTGGTGCGTCTCTCTGGGAGGAGCGACCTCCCTTTTATAGGCGCAAGAGAAGGAGGCGAGAGGCTACGCCGGGAGCTGAAGGGAACGCGGGAGACGAAATGACCAGGCAGCAGCCGAAGAGGCGCGTCGTTCGAATTCAGTGTCCAGAGACAGAAAAATGTTTCAGCTTCCGAGTGACCTTTCGTACACTACTACAAAAGGGCTATAGATGGAATGGCTACTAATGGCGCACCTGTGGTGTGGTGCGCCATTAGTATATTCTAATGGCGCACCATGTCTCGGTGCGCCATTAGTAGTTTCGAAAAAAAACATAAAAAAAAATTTGTTACTAATGGCGCACCTTGGAGTGGTGCGCCATTACTAGTTTTAACTAGTAATGGCGCACTTTCCACTGGTGCGCCATTACTAAGTTTTTTTTTAAAAAAATCAAAAAAAATATCATTTTTTATTTATTTTTTCAAAACTACTAATGGCGCACCGTGGGGTGGTGCGCCATTAGTAGTTGAACTAGTAATGGCGCACCACACCACGGTGCGCCATTAGTAACTTGCCACCTTCCACCTTCCACGATGCGTCGTCGGTGGAAGGTGGCCAGTTACTAATGGCGCACCGTGGGTGGTGCGCCATTACTAGTTCAACTACTAATGGCGCACTACTCCCACGGTGCGCCATTAGTAACTTGGTCACCTTCCACCAATGCACCCCCTTTGGATCGCTTTTCAGCTTTAAAAAATAAAAGAAAATGATGAAAATGTCAAAAAATAAAAGAAAATAAGTTTCCCATGAGATATGTGGTCTAGTTGTTGGGAAAATTTGCAAATATGAATTTCGACTTCATTTGCAAAATCTCTCGAGAATTTGTAAAAATGGGCATAACTTTTGCATACTAACTCGGATGAAAAAGTTTTTTATATGAAAAATCATCTACTCGAAAAGTTACATCCAAATTTAACTGCGGGAACCCCGTTAAACATTTTCAAAATCCCCAAAAACCTAACAGAAAAAAAGTTACGGGGCTTTCAAGATCTAGCGGTAAAAAAATTCAAAAAATTTCAAACTTACTAGTGGCGCACCGTGGATGTGGTGCGCCACTAGTAACAGAAAAAAAAATTACTAATTTCAAAATTACTAATTTCAAAAAAAAAATTGACATGAACAAAGTCCTAAACATCAATAATCATTAACATGAACAAAGAAGTTTGAAATATTTTTCAAAATTTCATCATAGTCATTAACATGAACAAAGTCCTAAACATCAATAAGGTATAACAGGATTGATATGCTAGATATATCAACAAGTGCCTGTGAAGTGAGCTGTTGCCGGGGTTGGATAGAACTCTGAAGTTAAGCGTGCTTGGGCTGGAGTAGTGTGAGGATGGGTGACCTTTCGGGAAGTTTGACCACGGAGTGCGATTTGACCTGAGAATAAGCATATTGACCCGAGATTAAGCCATAGTGAACTGAGATTAAGAAAAATTTGAAAAAAAAATTTGAAACAATATAAAAAAAAATTTGAAAAAAAAAATGTTACTAATGGCGCACTTCTATGTGGTGCGCCATTAGTATACCAGATACTAATGGCGCACCAGGTGGTGCGCCATTAGTAAAAAATACTAATGGCGTGCTATTAATGGCGCACCACAGATGCGCCATTAATAGCCATATTAGGTGCGCCATTAGTAGGGGTTTTTCTAGTAGTGGTATACCCGTAGTGCGTGGCAAAAATTTAGACATCGGCTCGGCTCATTCCCGCAACCCGCGGCGCGTCGTGACGAGGCGGGCGGCAGAGGAGGAGCGCGCGTGGATGTCCCTCTTGTTCTCATGCTCATACAAGTGGGGAAAAAACCTCCCTTATAAGGAGGTCCAACTCCCACTCAACTAGCAATGTGGGACTAAACTTTAGTAGTATCCCTTACCTTGCACAAATGGGCTAAGTGGGCCTCTTGGATTTATTTAGGAATTTCTGAAATAGTTGTTGGGCTGTCCCAAAATAGACTAAATTCCAGCAATCCCCCACCAGATCCCAGAGGCACACAAAATTAGCCTTTGGTTCCAAAACAATGTTTTATATACCGGTACTACAGTGGAGACTGTTAAGTTGAACTTCCACCTAGAACTCTATGCTACACTAGTAAGCAACTTGGACAGTGAACTGGGCCTTGAACTGCAAGTTTTTTGCGAATCTAGCTTCACATAAAGCCTTGACCGACACGTGGCTACTGTGGGTCTTCCCCGCGGGTGGAGCTTATGCTTCATACTCCGAGACCTTTCATGAGTTTACTAGAGAGAACCCTACTCTCATAGATTGCAACGTTTAACAATCAGACTCATACAGGTGCGTTCTTCAAAAGATGTTATGCAGGACAACATCTCTGCTTCAAAGAGCCACTTAGAACACATTAAGATATACATCAACCTGCCATGCAGATTAGGAGAGTATTGCATCTTCATGGAGTGGTATTTTTAACAGTACGCATACTCTCCTCCCAGTTGACCAACAACTTGTCATCCACATCTATTTCACGGGATCTCCGATCACAAAGAATAGGTTACCACTGTGAACAACTCATATTGTGGGTCTCATACCCATCTCCCTCGATGCATTATCTATCACGTTACGTGATAGACCCTTAATGAAAGGATCTGCCAGATTTTTAGACATTTGGATATAATCCAATGCAATAACTCCGGAGTTTTTCATTTTTCTGACAGACTTTAACCTTCTCTGAACATGTCTTGATGACTTCATGTTATCCTTTGAGCTGCTCACTTTAGTGATCACATTTTGATTGTCACAGTTCATAAGGATACCCGGTACAGGTTTCTCAACTACCGGCCAGTCATTCCATAGCCGACGAAGCCAATCTGCTTCGACCGTAGATGTATCTAGTGTTGTGAGTTCTGCTTCCATTGTTGACCTTGGTAAGATGGTCTGCTTGCAAGACTTCCAAGAAACAGCGCCACCTCCATGAGTGAATACATATCCGCTCGTGGCATTTATCTCATCAGCATCTGAGATCCAGTTTGAGTCACTATACCCTTCAAGCACCTTTGGGTGCCCAGTGTAGTGAATTCCATAATTCGCAGTGCCTTTCAAATAACGCAAAACTCTCTTTAGAGCTTTCCAATAATCTGAGAATACTTCAATTGATCTCTAGCAATTCTTCGATTCTTTCAAAGCAGCACGCTAGCATCATATGGTGTTGGAGAGGGCTTGCAGTCACTATAGCCAAAGCGACTCAAGATCTTTTCCACATAGTGAGATTGAAGCAATGTAATCCCACCATCATCATCTCTCAACAACTTGATGTTCAGAATGACATCAGCCACTCCTAAATCCTTCATCTCAAAACAGCGAGATAGACATCCTTGACCTCCTTAATAACATTCAGATTTGTTTCGAAAATTAGTATGTCATCAACATACAAGAAAAGCATAACTCCCTCACCCCCACCATGGAGATAGTACACACATTTGTCAGCTTCGTTCACAACAAAGCCTGCAGCTGTTAAAGTTCTTTAAAACTTCTCATGCCACTATTTGGGTGCTTGCTTGAGTCCATACAAAGACTTCAGCAACTTGCACACTTTCCCTTCCTGACCATCTATTACAAACCCATCTGGTTGTTCCATATAAATTTCCTCTTCCAACTCTCCATTTAGGAAAGCAGTCTTAACATCCATTTGATGAACGAGAAGACCATGTGAGGCAGCTAGTGAAAGTAGAACTTGAATAGTGGTCAGTCGAGCCACAGGTGAGTAAGTATCAAAGAAGTCTTCACCTTCCTTTTGGGTATAACCCTTAGCCACGAGCCGAGCCTTGTACTTTTCGATAGTACCATCAGGCCTAGGCTTCTTCTTGAATACCCATTTGCATCCTATAGGTTTGCACCCATAAGGACGATCAGTTATCTCCCAAGTTTCATTCGCCAAGATGGAATCCATCTCGCTACGAACCGCTTCCTTCCAGTAGTCAGCATCTTCCAATGCATAGGCCTCCGAAATAGAATTGGGAGTATCATTTATGAGATACACAAGAAAATCATCACCAAAGGACTATGTTGTCCACTGTCTCTTGCTTCTAGTAGGAACTTCATTGTTCTCCTCCATAAGACTTTCAAAGTGTTCCATCGAAATGGCAGGTTCGGTAATTGTAACTGGTTCCTGATTCGGTGAACTAGGCATCTCTTGATTAGATGAGGTAGCCATATCCTTCATGGGAAAGATATCTTCAAAGAAAGTCGCATCATTAGACTCCATGATCGTACCGACATGCATGTCAGGTACCTCAGATTTTACAACCAAGAATCTATAGCCAATGTTATGAAAAGCATATCCCAAGAAAACACAATCCACAGTCTTTGGTCCAAGCTTCTGCTTCTTTGGAATTGGTACATTGACTTTCGCCAAACAACCCCATGTTCGCAGATAAGAGAGCTTTAACCTTTTCTTCTCCCATTCCTCCAATGGAGTTATCTCTTTGTTCTTTGTGGGGACTCGATTTAGGACATGACATGCTGTCAATATCGCCTTCCCCCACCATGCCTTGGAGAGACCCGATGTGTCTAACATGGCGTTAACCAAATCAGTTAGAGTATGGTTCTTTCTTTCGGCCACCCCATTTGGCTGAGGTGAGTAGGGAGGCGTCCTCTCATGGATTATACCATGTTCCGCACAAAAAACATCAAATCCATTGGAAAAATACTCTCCACCGCGGTCGGACCTAAGCCTCTTGATTTTTCGATCAAGTTGGTTTTCCACTTCAGCTTTATAGATCTTGAAAAAGTTCAAAGCCTCATCCTTAGATTTCAGAAGATACACATGGCGGTATCTAGTGGAGTCGTCAATTAACGTCATGAAATATATCTTTCCACCTTTTGTCAAAACACCATTCATTTCACATAGATCTGAATGTATAAGTTCTAGTGGTGCAAGATTTCTCGTCTCAATCACGTGAGACTTACGAGGTTGCTTAGCTTGCACACACTTGACACTTAGATCCCTTGACAGTGGTGAAACTAGGGATTAAGTTCAACTTCGCTAGTCGCGACATGCAACCAAAGTTAACATGACAAAGACGTGAATGCCACACATTTGATTCACTATTGTTGCAAATATGATTAACAACTTTATTGCAAACGTCTGATAAGGATAAACGAAACAGGCCTCCTGAGTCATAGCCTTTACCAACAAAGGTTCCATACTTGGATATTACAAATTTATTCGACTCAAAGACAAGCTTATAGCCATCTCTACACAGAAGAGATCCACTAACAAGATTTTTATTGACGGAGGGGACATAATGCATGTTCTTCAGCCGCACGATCTTCCCTGAAGTAAACTTCAGATCGACCGTGCCAACACCACGAACAGAAGCACTTGAACCGTTGCCCATTAGCACAGTTGAAGTCCCTGCGGTCTGATAAGACGAAAACATGGAAATATCACCGCATACATGCATATTAGCACCCGTGTCAATCAACCAATCAGGAGAATGACATACTGAAAGAATAGTGGGAAATATACCATCCCCAGCATCCTTCATGTCAGTGTATCCAATGACAACATTAGCGGTCTTGCCGCCTTTCCCAGGATGACGCTTGTCATAGCGATTAGGACAATTAGGAGCCCAGATCAGGATCTCCACACACATGACAAGCACCTTTCTTCTTGTCACTCTTCTTCTTGAAGTTCGTGTGTTGTACAGCCTTGTTCTTCCCATCAAACTTTGCTTTACCATCAAGCTTGCCCTTGTTCTTGAACTTGTGGGACTGGAAGTTTTTCTTCTGTACCAGATTGGCACTAGATCCTCCCTCAATACCTCGAGCACGTGTGTCCTTTGCTCTCGCCTTTTCTTCCACGTCAAGAGTACCAATGAGATCCGGAACGGAAAACTCCTGTCTCTTATGCTTCCGTAAGGTAGCAAAGTTCCTCCATGAAGGAGGAAGCTTAGTGATGATACCCCCGGCAACAAACTTGTCCGGTAGCATGCAATTGAAGTGCTCAAGTTCTCTAGCAGATGACTGTATCTCATGAGCCTGCTCAACCCCGGAGCGCTCTTCAGTCATCCTGTAATCATAGAATTGCTCCATGATGTACAACTCAGTGCCGGCATCCGAGACCCCAAACTTGGCCTCGAGTGCATCCCGCATATCTTTTCCATTGTCTATTGACGCATAAGCATCAACTATGTTCTCACCAAGAACACTCAAGAGAGCAGCCTTAAACAGAGTATCCATTTTCTGAAAAACTTGTGCCTGTTGAGCATCAAGTTCTCCTACACGTCTGCCAAGAGTGACGTCATAGCAACTCTTGGTTTGAAACCATAAGACTACTCTCACGCGCCACCTCTTATAGTGGATACCCTCAAACATAGGAGGTCTCATGGAAGCAGCAAAACCACTTGGGGTAAATTGCCTATAATAAGGTTTTTGGATTGTTGGAAATATGAGCAATTTACCGAGTGATTTTATTAATAGAAATACTAGATAAAGCATGACTAGTGTAGCAGTGATAAAACAAGCCATGCGATTTGACAAAGAGAATGTAAACAACATCTTCATATATGAACCGTAACTAAACATATCTTGAGCAGACAGTATAGCAAGTTGCATATATGAAATAGAGTCTAACATATCTAGGCCAAATACTAGAACAAGGAATGGTAGAAAAACCTCTAATAAAAAGGGGACGAAGACATACGGAGCAGCAGCGCTGGACTTGGGGTCGGTGTCCTCGCTAGCCATGTCGTCGAGGAGGTCGTGGACGTCGGAGTCCGGGGCGTCCGTGACGAAGAAGTTAGTAGTCGCGCGAAGCGCTCCCCAGAAACCTTAAATACCCGTTATTTAGACATCGGCTCGGCTCATTCCCGCAACCTGTGGCGGGCGGCGGAGGAGGAGCGCGCGTGGATGTCCCTCTTGTTCTCATGCTCATACAAGTGGGGAAAGAACCTCCCTTATAAGGAGGTCCAACTCGCACTCAACTAGCAATGTGGGACTAAATTTTATTAGTATCCCTTGCCTTGCACAAATGAGCTAAGTGGGCCTCTAGGATTTATTTAGGAATTTCTGAAATAGTTATTGGGCTGTCCCAAAATAGACTAAATCCAGCATTTCCCACGCTTGGGTGTTCATGTTTTGTGCTGGAAGTCGTTTGGATTCAAGTTTCACCGTATTTGTTCAACTAAAAATTAGATCTGGCTGGTTATTGTTTGTCTGTGCAGGCTCATGCCTCATGTGGACTGCGGTCTTGTCTTAAGGGATGGAGTGGCCGGCGCGCAACTGACTGAAGACGGCACCAGTGGAACTGCTGATGCCGATGATGACTTGCTTTCTTCTTTGGGAGGGGTGGGGATCTTAAAACAACAAACAATTTAATTTTGAAAAACAATGCCAAATTAACATGTTAATTATATTGTGGGTAAAGGAATATTACTACATCAAATATTCTCACACAAAAAGGGCATTCAAAAAATGAAATATTTGAAAGCCAAGAGTTGCCACGTCAGATTTGTGGTGAGTTGGAGAAGTGAGAAGAAAAACGGGTTGGAAACATATAACCAGCTGTATCATGAGCTTCAAGAAGATTTGTAAGTGTGAGATTGGACGATCATTAATGACTTAGTATGTACTCTCTCCATTTTATTTAATTCACATATTAGCTTTGACCTAAGTCAAACTTTAGAAAGTTTGAACAAGTTTATCGAAAACAATAAAACTTTCACAATAAAAAATATATGACATGACAGTATGTTGAATGATGATTATAATGGTATTGATTTGGTATTGTGGATGTTAATATTTTTTCTCTATAAACTTGGTCAAAGTTTGGAAAGTTTGACCTGAGATAAAACTAATATGTGAGGTAAATAAAAAACGGAGGGAGTATCTATATCTAACTATCATATGTGTTGGCTATAATATAGACTATAGATGATGTGAGAGTGATACAAGTAGAAAAAGGCCTAGTACCGGTGTTTGGAAAACGTCGTTTACCGGCGCTGAGGCAAGACTCCGGTAGTATGATGCCTGTGATCATGGTACACTAGCGGTGTTGACCGCAGAAGCCGGTAAACGAAGTTATTACCATTGTGATTTTCTCATAGCATAAATGTCGATTAATATTGTATCAAGAGTTGCTTCCAAACTAGGGAATCGAGCATGGCTTTTACATACTCTCTCCGTCCCGAAATGTAAGATGTTTTTTTATCATAGTATCAAAAAACGTCTTACATTTCGGGATGGAGGGAGTACAAGATATCCATTTTTGAATCCTAAAAAAAAGATATCCATTTTTGGAATACTCATCGTGTACTACTTTACAAGCGTTATAGAATATTAGAACTGTACGGCAAAAAGGAGGCTAATCTTCCCTTTCATTAGTGGTTAGTCTTATCCTTCTTGAGGCAATTCCATGTACAGTTTGTACATGAGCACTACTCATGCTTGATTTCTGTTCCATGTGTGTTCAGTCCAGATATTTCAATTTTTCCAATAAAAAGATTATGGTACAGAAATTAATTTTTCCATCCACTGGTGAAGTTGGATTTATTATTTTGGATGAAGCCTAATATCAGGAATTATGGCTGAAGTAATTGTGTACTTATCCATAATCTGGATGCTTGTTGGAAAATTTCTTTTGTCCATCGTGCAAAAGTAGACACTGTCAATTCTTAATTTATAAACCCGGGCTCATGTTTATTTCCTACCACCGTGTGATTGTTGATCCTTCTGACAATTTATAGGGATATTAGTTTGTGTTTGGTCCAGATAGAACAGTGTACCTAAAAAAGGGAAGTCGGAGTATTAATTGTTGCCATCCATTTAAATCAGTAGTGTCACTCATAGGCTTCTGACCCCTTTCAACGGTATCATGTTATTTTTCTAAATCCTTTGTGCTGAAGACGGGGTATACGATTGTAGAGAAAATGTCATGGTAGAATAGCAGCAAAGATGACTCATGTTTCATTGATCTACTTATGATTATGTACTACAGTCCAAATGGTAAAAGAAGAATCTTTGAAGTAATGGTTCACCTGGTACTACTATTGTCGTGGTCGTGTGCTCTGTCATTTTTTAGGTGGCATTTCAAGATTCAAATAAAAAATTACTTAAATTTTTTTAACCCACGGGAAGGTTAGCAAATTGTGCGTAATTGTTATCTGGATTGTGTAAATGCTTCATTTTCAGGCTGAATACTCCCATGAGGTGCTTCTCTTGCATTGGGGCTTCATAAAAGAACAGGATCTATGTACTTTTCACAGCATGCTTATGCAACGCACAAGAATTGTTTTCCGTTAGCTGTTACTGTGTTTAGGCAAAGACCACAATAATTTTGCAGAGTTTGGACAAAATTGTATATATACTGGTTCACACATTTTTGTGTCCTTGTGATATATTTTCCCACTATTTTTATGGTCGCTAAATGGCTTACACATGCTTGATTACTCATTTGTGCTTTTCCTTGGTGCGAAGCAACAGATGCGTACAAGAGTTATTTATTATTTATAATAACTTACTTTGATTTATTTTCATATGTTAAGCTTAGCTTTGAATTGAATAATATTTTGTAATGTTTTTCTTCTTCCGGTTAATCTTTATAATAGCTATAGATCTTTTTGCAAAAAGGATGATAAACAATTCCTTGCTTTTCAGTTTATTTTTTGTTTTGCATTTATTTTTTCCTTTTTCATATTTTCATTCTTATTTTTGCTCATTTTATATATTCATTTTAAATACGTGGCCATTTTTAAAATTCATGAAAACTTTATGTCTACTAGCATTTTTAAATTCATGATTGTTTTTGAAAATGTAAAATTTGAAATCCGCAGACATTTTTGAAATTGGAGAACATTTTCAAAATTGAATTTTTTACCATCATGAATATATTTTCAAATTGATGAAATTTTTTCTATATTGGTCAGAAATTATTCAAATTCATGATACTTTCAAAATTCATGAATATTTTTCAATATTGGTCAGAACTGATTCAAATTCTGAACATTATTAAAATTCATGAATAATTTTAGAAATTGGGTATTATTTTCTAAATCATGAATATTTCTTTCAGATTCACGGACATTTTAAAAACCATAAAGATTTTTAAACTTGTGCTTTTTTTATTCTTGAGCATTTAGAAAAATTTGCACATTTTCTAAATTCATGATACTTTCAAAATTCATGAATATTTTTAAAACATGAACATTGTTTACTTCGGAAAACTTTTGAATTTGTTAATGACCAATAGTCATTTTTTTTCTAGACTAGGAACCAGTTGGTTTTCCCTCTTGTTTTTTTTAGAGTAGCGAACCGCAGGATAAAAGGTGAGCGGAGAGGAGCAAGTGAGCCAGCATGCGAGAGAACCGCACCTACTGCTTGTGGGCCGGCCCAAACCGCGTCAAGAACTAAAAAGTAAAACAACACTGAAAAGACCACGAGGAAAACGTGTTGCATCGCCGGCCTTGAAGAATCTCCTAGCTAATGCGTCAACGTACCTTGGAGTAGACATGGCATGTGAACTCCATGAACTGGAGACCACTATCTCGCCGCAGTTCGAGTTGATGATTGAAGCAGCAAACAAGGGAAACCACAAGCCCAAGTTGGACAAATGGCTTAAGGAACTCAAAGAAGCATTCTACGTGGCTGAAGACTTGCTGGACAAGCATGAGTACAACCTTCTCAAGCGACAAGTAAAGGGGAAAGATTCCTTGCCAACCAATGCCTCCTTCATCAGCAATACTTTTATGAAGCCTTTGCGTGCTGCATCGAGCCGGCTGTCCAATGTGAGCTCCGAGAACAGAAAGCTAATTTGCCAGCTGAATGAACTGAAGGCTACCCTCGCAAAAGCCAAGTACTTCCGTGAGCTGGTGCGCTTACCAACTGGTTAGAGTGAAGTGAGCCTGACCAAACAATCAGTTGTTGTTCCCGAGACAACGTCACTACCACCTCTCAAAGTGATTGGTCGTGACAAGGATCGCGATTACATAATAGATCGTCTTACCAAGAAAACGGCTACTAGTGAGTCTAGTACAACTATGTTCTCGGGTTTGGCCATCGTTGGACCAGGAGGCATGGGAAAGTCCACCTTGGCACAACTTGTTTACAATGACAAGAGCATAAAAGAGTATTTTGATGTGACGATGTGGGTAAGCATCTCACGCAAACTTAATGTCCGACGTCATACACGGGATATCATAGAGTCGGCCTCTCAGGGGGAATGCCCACAGATTGATAACCTTGATACTCTACAGCGCAAGTTGATTGAGATACTACAAGAATCAAAAAAATTCTTGCTGGTGTTGGATGATGTTTGGTTCGAACCAGGCAGTGAGATGGAATGGGAGCAACTATTAGCCCCTCTAGTTTCAAAAGACGCCAGAAGCAAAGTTTTGATAACTTCTCGGCGGGATACATTTCCAGCTGCTCTTTGTTGTGAAGAAGTGTGTCCTCTGGAAAACATGGAATATGCTCAGTTCTTGACACTTTTTAAGCACCATGCATTCTCTGGACCAGAAATCGGAAATCCACAGTTGCATGAAAAGTTGGAAGGTTTTGCACAAAAGATAGCTAAAAGACTTGGACGATCTCCTTTGGCAGCGAAAGTTGTGGGTTCCCAGTTGAAAGGGAAAACAAGTATCAGTGCATGGAAAGGTGCTCTAACTATAAAGATTGACGAATTAACTGACCCCATGAGAGCTCTGTTGTGGAGTTATGAGAAGTTAGATCCATGTCTGCAGAGGTGCTTCCTGTATTGCAGCTTGTTTCGGCCACAAGTATGACACTGATGAGTTGGTTTATCTTTGGATGGCAGAGGGCCTTGTTGACTCATGCGACCAAAACAAGAGAGTGGAAGATATTGGGATGGATTGCTTCCGTGAGATGATCTCCGCTTCATTCTTTCAACCTGTTTATGAGGAAGACACTTACTATCTTATGCATGATCTCCTTCATGATCTTGCAGAATCACTCTCCAAAGGGAACTACTTCAGATTGGAAGATTGTAAGATGACAGAAATACCATCCACTGTTCGGTACCTTTCTGTTCGTGTTGATAGTATGACGCAACACAAGAAAAGTATCTGCAAGCTACATCATTTACGCACTATTATCTGCATAGATCCTCTAATTGATGATGTAAGTCACCTTTTTAATGAGATACTACAGAATTTGAAGAAGTTGCGTGTACTATGTTTGTCATCTTACAGTAGTAGTAAGTTGCCAGAATCTGTTGGTCAGTTGAAGCACCTTCGGTATTTGAACATCATCAGAACACTAATTTCTGATTTGCCAAGATCATTGTGTACTCTTTACCACTTGCAGTTACTTCTGTTAAATGACAAAGTTGAGAGTTTCCCTGAGAATCTCTGCAATTTAAGGAAGTTGCGGCATCTTGAAAGGCATTTTAATAGATTAGACACGTCATACAAAATAACACTGCCTCAAATTCCTTACATTGGTAATCTGAGTCTGCTTCAAGAATTGAAGGCATTTTCTTTGCAAAAGAAAAATGGATATGAGTTGCAACAGCTGAGGGACATGAATGGGATTCGTGGCAGTTTAAGTGTCACAAATCTTGAGAATGTCAGTGGGAAAGATCAAGCCTTAGAATCGAAGCTGTGTCAGAAAAGTCATCTTCACAGTTAGCAACTTGTTTGGAGTTGCAAGAATAACACCAATGCAGAGGATAGTTTACATTTGGAGATTCTAGAAGGCCTAATGCCACCGCCTCAACTTGGGGGACTTACAGTTGACGGTTATAAATCTTCAAAATATCCTAGCTGGTTACTTGATGGTTCGTATTTTGAGAATTTGGAACATTTAAGCTTTGTTAATTGCAGCGCGTTACAAAGCTTACCATCCAATAGTGAACTATTTGGGAATTGCTCTTCACTTGTCCTCACCAATATGCCAAACCTGAAGACATTACCTTGTCTTCCACTGGGCCTTCAAAAATTAATGATATCCAATTGTCCACTGCTTATATTTATTTCGAGCAATGATCTAGAACATCAAAAGCAGAGAGAGGATATCTCAAGGACAGACCACTTGGCATCACAGCTTGGTTTAATCTGGGAGTTGGATTCAGGATCACATATTAGGAGTGTACTCTCATCGGAATATTCATTACTCAAGCAGCTGGTCACATTGATGCATGCTGATGTGTCAAATGTTCAAAACCTTGAAAGTGCTCTTGAAGGAAAGAAAGATGAAGCATTGGTAAAAGAGGATATCAACAAGGCGTGGATATACTGTCACGAGCAAAGGATAGGACTCACATATGGAAGGAGCATTGGACTGCCGCTGATTACGCCATCAAGACTTTGTACTCTGTCTCTTTCGAGATGCAGTATTACAGATGGAGCTTTAGCTATTTGCCTTAATGGCCTGGCTTCACTGGGAAGTTTGTCCTTGGAGGAGATTGTGACATTAACTACTCTTCCTTCTGAAGAAGTGATCCAACATTTGACAAAACTTGACTATTTGTTCATCAAAGATTGCTGGTGTCTCAGGTCATTAGGGGGTTTACGAGCTGCTACCTCTCTTTCAGAAGTTAAATTGATTTCCTGCCCTTCTTTAGTGTTGGAATGTGGAGCAGAATGTTTGCCATTATCCATTGAGAAGCTCCATATATTAGGTTGTGTACTTGGAGCTGAATTCCTCTGTACCGACTGGCAACAGATGAATGCTATTCTCATAGGCTGTTGCAGAAGCACCGCATGCTTTTCTGTTGGTACTCTTACCTCTGTTAAATCACTCTCACTGTATTGCTTGCCAGATTTATGTATGCTCGAAGGATTTTCCTCCCTGCAACTTGACCGTGTAGAACTGATTGATGTTCCAAAACTCACTCCCGAGTGTATCTCACAGTTTCGACTCCAGTACTCACTCACTGTTAGCAGTCCTATAATACTCAACAACATGCTGTCGGCTCAAGGTGTCACAGTTCCACCATTTCTTTCACTTCGAAGTTGCAAGGAACCATTCGTTTCATTCAAAGAATCGGCAAATTTCACATTAGTGAGGGCTCTGTCATTCTCTAATTGTCAAATGACTTCCCTGCCCACAAATCTGAAGTGCTTCTCCAGTCTGAGGAATCTCAACATCTACAAGTGCCCCAACATATCATCCTTACCAGATCTGCCATCCTCCCTTCAGTTCATATTTGTTTGGGATTGCTCTGAGCTGTTGAAGGAGAACTGCCGAGCACCTGATGGAGAAAGTTGCCCAAAGATTGAGCATATCCGCTGGAAGCAATTTCAGTAGTGTGATCTAGATTCCCAGCTACAAATAAACTGAAAGGTAACTTGCTCCCATCGCCCATCTTTGCACTGTCAAAGATATATATATATATATATATAATTATATATATAGTATTTCGTAATATATATGCACTTCATTGAACTTTTAAATCTTTGAAATATGACATTGATTACAAACTTTCCTTAATAGCAGGCCCTCTAGCAACCTGTTACGAGGTGGAGTGCTTCAGGCTACAGCACAAACTGTCCTCTACTTCACGGGCCGGTCTGTCTCCTGCTTTGCTTATTGCTTCACGCATTGCCCTCTCGCACTCCTCACTGGCGATGGTTTCTGTAATCATGGTGTTTGGTTATCTTCTTCTTCATGCTATTATTATCCACTGACTGAACAATTCCCGGAATGTGGCCTAATTTGCACTTTATTCCGTCACTTAGTGTTGTCCTGTTGTGCTACCCTCTCCACTGGAGTAAGTTGTATTCCCTCCGTCCGAAAATACATGTCATCAAAATGGATAAAAAGGAATGTATCTAGAACTAATATACATCTAGATACATCCCTTTCTATTCATTTTGATGACAAGTATTTCCGGACGGAGGGAGTACTTTTGGTTTGTATGGATTGTAATTTTGATCTCTTGTGTGCTCTTAAATACCATGTGACCGAGGGTCTCTTTTATCATCCACTCCTGTACTGAGTTATGTACTGCAGTACTTGGATTTCATACTTGATACAGTGAGCCACGTGCCATGACCATTTTCCTTGCATGGTGGAACCTTTGTTGGTCTAGAAAGCCTGCCGCTTCAGACCTTTGGGCCATGCTAGCTGGTCTTTCTGGCTGCTCATTCCCTGCTTTGTTGATATATGAGCACTTTAATACTTCCTCCGTTTCTAAATGTAAGTCTTTGTAGAGATTTCACAGAATGGACTACATACGGAGCAAAATAAATGAATTCATACTTAAAATGCATCTATATACATAGACTTATATTTAGGAACGGAGGGAGTACTATATAGTTAGAGAGCCAGCACCCGAAGGAGGCCGTGCACCAGCTGGTCGAGGAGCTCATGGTGCAGCAGCCCATATCTGCAGTGGGTCTCTGCCTGACAAACTGCAACATTGTATCACTTCAAGGGGAAACGAAAACGGATTTTGACTTAATTCGGTGTTAACTGCGTCCGATAATTGGATTTATTGTCTTCCTAGTGCCATGGTCATCGCCTCATAGTGTGACGGTGCCAGGCTTAGAGTCCTACAGGATTCTCTCTCTCTCTCTGTGTCTACCTGTACACCAAAAGTTCTGATGTCCTTGTTTCGGCCGATAGTTTCAGTGTTTATTCAGCCACTCATCACTGTCCTGCGTTTCATCTCTTTGCATTGCAGCAATGGCACGACACCCTGCATCACCCACATCCTGACACAAGGTAGGGTGCTGCCACATCATGAATGTGTGAGAGTGGAGACATAACGCAACAATGCCTGAACAATTTTTAAGGCAGTTTCCTCTTCATTTTTTACCAGAGGTGAAGTCCTCGGATGATCGAGACGGGAAGCAAATGCCTGAGATTGTCTTTCTGGTTAACTATGCCTGCTACCATGGTGCACATCTTTTGATATCAGAAGAACATTTGAAGATTTTAAACATTTTTTGAATTATGAAGAAAAGAAAAAGAAAAGAAAAAGAAACAGAAAAAGAAAAAGGAAAGAAAAATAAAAAACCAAAAAATCCCGGGAAAACCACTACAGAAATAGCAGAAAAAAGAACCCAGGAAAAGCCGGACAGAATCTTCCAGAAGGTTCGTAAAACCGGAATACTGTTCTAGCGCATGTGCGTTACACCTACTATTTGACGTAGCAAGCAGAAAAATAGTAAATACGCCCGAAGGAATTTGTAATTCACCAGCTAGTGGTGTGACCAATTAATTCATATTGTTCCATTTTTTATTCCATATTGTTTCTTTCTTAAAAATAAAAATGAACTTAATAATACAGAAAAAGTGTATGTGTAAAATGATGTCAGTTCACATTAAACAATGTTATGCATCTAAAAATAAAACAGTTCATGTACTTGAACAATGGTATATATTTCAGAAATAGTTGTTCATAAATGTTAGAATATATGTTCATGTCATTCTGAAAAAATATTCACGTATTTTCTAAAAAATAGAAGGAGAATTTAAAACATAAAACATAAACAAAAGAAAAAGGGAAAAGAGGATTAAAAAAAGATATGAAACATATAAATACAAAAAAAGGAAAAGGAAAGGAAACATAAAAATAAAAAAAAATACTCATCTTGCCTATTGTGCCAGCCCAGCAAGAAATACACCGTACCTCACGCGAAGCCTGTCATTACGCACTTTATGAGTAGTTTTCAGAAATGGCAAACCTTATTTGAGAGGGAGCAACTGACCAATGAGTACCCCTTGCGAGAGCCCTACAAGGGTCACTTTTGGTAGGCTGAGAGCACGTTCAGCCGCCGCCACGTCTTGCGTGCTGGACGCTTCCTCGGGATTTTGTTTTTTATTTTATTTTTTTGTACGCATTTTAGGATTTTAGATTTTTTTGTCTTTTTTTTGCCCGGTTTTCCCCAGATTTATGACAAGAAAAATTACGAAACCCCTTTTTCGCGCGAGGCACAACTGTTTGTACAGGTTTGCTTCTCGTGGAGGTACAAGTTTGCTTCCGTGAGGGTCACAGTTGTGCCTCTCGATAAAGGAAAAATACTTTTTTTTGCGCAAGAGGCACAAATTTGCTTCTCGTGGAGAGATACATTTCTACTGGTTTTCTTCATGTTTTTTTTTATTTTGTATTTTCACTAGTTTTTATCTGTTTTCTCTGGTTGTTTCGTTTCTTTATTTGTTTTCGCTAGGGTTCTACCTTTTTCTTCGCTTTCTTTTGTATCTTGGTTTTCACTTCTTTTTCTTTTTTGATCTTGTTTTACTCTTCAGTTTTATTTGTTTCTTTCATGGTTTTCATCGGGGTTCTTTGTTTGTTTTATAGTAGTTTTCTTCAGGGTTTTTTATTTTTATTTTTATTTGGTTTCCTTTGTTTCTTTTTTTGGTTTTCGTTGGCTTCTTCGTTTTCTTTGTTGTTTTCATTGGTGTTCTTTATTTTTCTTATGAATGTTTTGATTTCTTTTTTTGGTTTTAGTTTTATTAATTTCTTCGTTTCTTTCGTTTTATTTATTTATTATTTGGTTTTCTTCATTTTCTTTGTTTCTTTTTTTGGTTTTCACTGTTTTCATGTGTTTGCAACTTTGCATTGGTTTTTCATTTTCTTGTTTTTGTTTTATTTTCTTCTTTCTGTCCATCCATTCCTGATCTTTGTTTATCTTTGTTGGTTTTCATAGGTTAGGTTTTTTCAACACATGTCTACTTTGTTCAGTACACAATGTACATTTTTAATTTAGATGTGATTTTTCTTGTTGACACACGTTCAATATTTTTCAAATATGTGCATTTTTTCTTAAATACAAGTTTTGAAAAAATTAAATACATGCTTAAAAAAATTCAAGTACACATTGACAATTTTTATTGGCAATAAAATTTTATGCAGACAATGTACATTCTCCGTATACATCAGGAACATTTTTATGTAAATGTTAAACAATTTTTAATACAGAACTAACTTTGTAAATGTTATTTCTGTCTAATTATATTCAATGTATGTTACATTTTTGGATACATGATCAACATTTTCACACGCATTGTATTTTCTGATACATTTCTGTATACATGAGATACATATTTATCTATATACATTTAATATTTTTCAAATGCTTGAATAAAAAGTTCAAATGCTTGATTAACGTTTTCAAATACATGATCATCTTTTCCGACGCACATCATAGTTTTTTGTATTTATTTTTCGTACACATGAGAAACAATTTTTCTATACACATTTAACATTTTTCAAATGCTTGATTATCATTTTCAAATGTTTTATGTGAATTGTTCTCTTATATATATATATATATATATATATATATATATATATATATATATATATATATATATATATATATATATATATATATATATATATATATATATATATATATAGGAAAATCCATCCTACCACCCAGTGGTAGTTACCCCACATATCTTATATACTACCATGTGGTACTATATATACTATTTTATTATTTTAATTATGTTCATATACTATATCTAAGATATTTTAAAGCAACTTACATGAAAAATTGCATATGAGTCCATAGTTTTTATTATATTTGTGAAATACGTACATATTTATACATAAAAAAGAGCATACTCAAAACATGGTACATACTACCTAAAAAGTAGTATATATACTACCTAATCATTAATAGGTACGTAGGATGAACAAGTCCTATTCACAGGATGTATACTTCTTGTTTCTGTTTGGTCAAGGGTTTCTATCTTTAATGGATTTCATTACAGAGACAAAGAACAACTAGGAGCAGGATGTGTACCAAAGTACTCCGTTGTTGAATTTCAGCGCGTTGCAATTGTATATCTTTTTCTACACGACGATTCGTAAGCAATCTTGGATTGGATAAGGTCTCCAACGCAAAATACTTACCAGGTCCACCTTACTGGTTATTACTAAACTCGCCGGAAAGCTGAGTGCCAAAGAGAAATTAAGCTGCAGCTTTCATGGCCCCCGTGGCAGATGGCCGGCTCGTTGGTATATTATAATTTACACACCAAGCGTGGACCTTTTTCCACCAGTTCTTGTTCTTTGAAATTACTGATCGACTGCTTAAGGAGGAGCTGAAGAAGAGTCTGGAATTATTCTCTTGAGAGAGGGAAAATGGGTGGGTTCTTCTCTGCTCAGAGAAAGGGAAGAAAGTCTGCCCTGGTCGGGGCGCCGTGGGAGCTGGTTGGAGCGGACGACACGGAGTGCGTTGACTCCGGCGCGCCTTCTTCTTCCCAGGTACTGTATGATTGGTTCTATGTGTGGGAATTCAATTCGATCTTCGGGCTGATAGATAGATATGGCTGTGGTTAATTAGCATGGATGAGCAGAGTTAGCTGCAGCAACTTGTCAAACTTTTTGTCACCACAACTCTTCTTTTCCCCTTGTGTACCTAGCTAGCGAAAAATGTTGTACGGAACCATGACTCAGCTAGCTAGTTCATTTCCCCCCTTAATTTCTCTACGCGCTGCTAGTTCCTTTGCAAAGGACAGTGAGTGAGCTGCGATCTACTCCCTCCGTTCCGAATTAATTTGGAACGGAGGGAGTAAGTTGTATCATCTTGATTTGGCCATAGGATCAATAGATCTAAAAAAGTTCGCATGTTTTATTTACTTGCCTATTGATTTCTTTTTACTTTCTTTCATTGCAACTTCTCAGTTCTTGCCCAGGAGCCCTTCAGTTGTTCATATACTCTGGTTTGCTCATACATATCCATTGACCTTTTATTTATTTATTTATTTGTTTGAATTTTATGTAGTTTCAGTTGTTCGTTCGCATTGATGGGCAACTTATATCCGTTCAAGTAACTCGTGAATCTACCGTAGAATCGGCCATATATTCAGCACTCCCGCAAGGCAACTATATTATTTTCAAGTTCGGGGCTCATTGTTGGGATGCGGTTAAACAAAGAAGATTGCTCTTGGAAGAATCACTTGAAGGTGTTGTCCCTGGTTCTACAATTACAACATTCGCTGTGATTCATGGTGGTGGCCCCGGAAAGTAAGTAGATACATGACTGTACATGGCTATTATATATGTTGGAGAATGTATACAGTTGGTCTATGATATATTTAATTAAGAATTCATGCAGGCCCTATCTTCAACAGGACTATATGTCCTTTTTGGACCGGATGAATGAACTGCCGTCCAAAAATGAATGGCTCGAGACAAAGGGATTAACATCTGTGTTAAGTAAGCTGGGGAGACAGACATTTCAAAAACTGTTTGAAATGATATCCTTGTATCACACGGGGAACAAGTGTTTTGCTGGTAAATTTGATTGTAACAATATCATATACGTACCACCGACAGATACTTACATGATTGATCCCTATGTGCATGCTCTTGTTGTGGATTTCACCCCTAGTGGATATAAGGAGGACATTAAAGCTTTGGGTAAAGTACTTGAAAAGGTGTGCATGATGAAACTGGATTCTTCACAAGCAAAGATAGCTTATGTTGCCCATTTGCTGAAAACTATGAGGGAAATGCCATCGGGTGCTGAGTCATCTCAAACATTCAAGGCGTTCATCAGAAATCACCCCTCCATGATGTCATCCGCCAGTCGACAAGGACTTATATCGGAAGTGCATAGATACATCAAGTTTCAGTATGATGATTCAATGGAACCTGTTCTACAATCTCCATATACCTGGGGTTGGATCGCTGAATGTGATCGTGACTTCAATCCGGTATACCTCTATAAGTGGCGATTATGGCCGCTAAGGGGGACCGGATATTATGAGAATGACTGGTCATGGTTTACTTTTTGTCGGAATTTCCTTTCACATCCTAATCAAAATCTGGTATGGTCATCACTTCTTTCAGGAATTTTCTTCATGTTCTTGTCTTATTATGGCATAGTGCTATCTGGAATTTAATTGTAAATTTTCCACACACCATACAAGATGCAGATATTGCCATATGGTGGTACTTTGATGAGCATTTAGCAGACTTTTTGTGTCGCCTTTCCTGCACACATGAGTTTAAATTTAACATGTAAGTTTTAATCAACGTTGTTTCATGATTGTTAACTGTATATTGAAGTAGCTAAAAGAAATAATGACTTTGTTTTGCAGCTTCGATAAAGATAGTTTTTGCACGCACCCTGCAAAGTGGGAAAGGTACCCGTACATATTATACTATGAATCAGTCCCAAAACTAGAGTATTCTACAGAAGAGTCGGAGTACGAGGAAGAAGAGTCGGAGTATGGTGAAGAAGTGCCAAATCATTCTGAATAAAAGCCATCACCCAGCGAGATTGGGCGGCCTGGGATCGGAAAACGCATCTTCATATGATGTTAGTAGAAAAGGAAGTAAGCATAATGATGGTCGGCTATTCTGCTCAGTTGACCGACATCCAAAGGAATGGCACCATTACTTGGTGGTTGGTCATGCTGACTCGTCTATGCTCGCCACCTGCTGGCTGCTGCCATCGAGCAGCCCAAACATATTTTTCATTTGTCTTGTGTTTGCCCTTGTGGACACAATTAATATTACGATTTAGCACACTCACATTGTGCCATTGCCAATCTTGTTTATGTCGTGTTTTCTACAATGCCATGTTTTCACACTGCACGCACTCATATTATGATGAGGAAATGTCATGGTTTACATGTTTTGTCGTAATTTCCTTTCACATCCAAATCGGAATAAGGTATAATCACTAGTTTTCATTTCGAGGTATTTTCTTGTCCTTGTGTTATCATCGCATAGTGCTACATAAAAGTCAAATTTCCGGAGGTGTAACCGTACAGTAAAGCTACAATGCCTGAACAATTTTAAGGCCGTTTTGTCTTCACTTTTTTCCGGAGGTGAATTACTCAGATGATCGAGACGGGAAGCAAATGCTTGAGATAGTCTTTATGGATAACTATGCCTGCTACTTCAGAGCAATTTTTGAAGATATTAAACAGTTTTTGAATTTCTTGAATTATTCAAAAAAGAAAAAGAAAAAAAAGAAAACCAAAAGAAACAGCAGAAAAAGAATCCCAGTGAAGGCCAGACAGAATATTCCAGAAGTTTCCTAAAACTAATATAAGAGTGTTTAGATCACCAAACTAACTACTTTAGTGATTTAAATGGTCTTATACTAGTTTACAAAGAGAGTACATGGGAACCAAGTCACGTTTTTTTGCCAGTTTTGAGAACCATATAGGAGGTTGAAGTTTTTTTAATGTGCTTCCTTCCTGGTTTTTCTTTTTCTTGTTCGTTTTATCTTATTCTTTTCTGTTGTATGTTGTTTTGTTAAAAATAATACAATAAAATTGAAAAATTGTTCTCATTTACAAAACTTTGAAAATTTCAAAAAAAATGTTGGCGTTCTCAAGAAATGTTCACAATTTTGATAAAATGTTCACATTGAAAAGTGTTCAGAACATTTAAAAATGCCTGGATTTTCAAAAAGTATTTCAAGTTTCGAAGAAAGGTTCATGTTTAAAAAATGTTATTGAAAATTTAAGAAAATTGTCTCATTTCAAAAATCATAAATTTGAAAAAATATTTGGAAATTTGAAAACATTTTTGGGTCTTTTTCAAATGTTCTAAAAATAAGTCGTTCATATTTGTTCATAAAACGGAAAGAAAAAATCAGTTAAAAATAAAAAAATATCCCAAAAAGTAAAGCACCGAAAAATTCTCTCAATACTAGCTTGCTACAGTATAATGCGAGGGCCGGCCCGTCAGCGTGCGGCCTTTGCGTTTGGGGTCCTAAGAGCAACTCTAGCGGACCCCACAAAATCCCGACCTGCAAAACGCGTTTGTTGTTCGACGTAAAACTCATTTGCGGGTCGAGAACGAGCGCGGCAGATCAAAAACCGTAGATGAAATTTTTTTTTCCGGCCGAGCGAGTATACGTGCTCTGTTCTGGCCAGAAAATTAGACCGAACCCGTATACTCACCGGAATTTTGCGGGTCGGGGCCTTTTGCGAAGTCTGCTAGAGATGCTCTAATATGAGTCCATATATTTGACCTGGAGAACTTCTTGTTTCTGTTTGGTCAATGGTTTCTATGTATAATAATAATAATGGATTTCATTACAGAGACAAAGAACAATTAGGAGCAGGATGTGTACCGAACTAGTCCCTTGTTGAATTTGAGCCCGTTGCAATTGTGTATCTTTTTCAACACGTCGATCCGTAAGCAATCTTGGATTGGATAAGGTCTCCAACGCAAAATACTTACCAGATCCACTTTACTGATCATTAATAAACTCGGAGAAAACCTGAGTGCCAAAGAGAAATTAAGCTGCAGCTTTCATGGCCCCCCTGGGAGATGGCCGGCTCGTTGGAATATTAATTTATACTTCAGAGCATGGATGTTATTCCTCCAGCACATGAATAGGATCTCCCTACACCCATGGCGATTCCTCTTTGGCACTTGAGGCGCCGGTTACTGTGTATTTTTCAAACGGGTGCCTGAAGCACCCCGTGCTGGGCCGACCCTTTTTTTCTTCTGTTTTAATCTGCAAAAAAAGAGTTCCTAGAGTGTATCCAACCAGCGACCTACTGTATCATCACAAGCTACACCACACCAAGTGGTTAGTTGAATCTTTTTCTTTTGTTTACTCTTTCTTCTTTTCTTTTTCGTTTTTTGTTTTTGTTGATACTATGAACTTTTTAAAATTTGTAACCCTTTTCTTCAAATCGATGAACATTCTTTCTTAACTAGATCAGAATCGCGCCTTGGCGCGAGGGTGCCGGTCCAACGTTTTTGAGAAGCAGGTGATGCTAAGTCAATAGTAATCCAGATTTAGCATATGCATTCACATAAGATAAGTCAGTAGTAATCCACGTTTAGCATATGCATGATAAGGATGCAGTGAAGAAAAAACATTCAACTGTTATAGGAGCGAGACATAGTGGTGCTCAATATCGGCATGAGTCTATAAGGCAAAATCAATTTCAGTGCGTTCATAAGACCACTCGACAGAAAGTTCGAAACCAATAGCGCACCCACTCAACAGGAAGTGCGGCCTGTCGCACCCAACTTGACCCTGTCATATCCAGTCCACCAAAACAATAATACAAATGGGTAAAACACTATTAATAACGATTATAACCACAATGAGTCTGCCATTGCATGTATATACTTACACCACAACGAGCTTTACATTGCAATATATACACTTACACATCGGCTGATAACACTAGGGTGGACAGGTAAGGCGAGACTCGATACAACTTACCAACCACTATCATTATCACTTATAGTCTCAAAAGTGGTATGTTGAGCAATAAAAATGAACAACTCCTATTACAAAAAGACAGTAACTCTTTAGTAGGGTAAAGGGCAAGCTTTGCTAAAGTCACTTCGTCTGGGTCAATCGCAAGGATCCGATGCTCATAGCAAATAAAACATCATGTGACAATGATATTGTGGAGTTGTTTCATGGTGAGTGAGTCCTTGATGCTTCTTCCTGTAGTTTGTCAATTATTTCAGGATGCTGCAGTTCCAATTTCTTATTTCAAACTACAAAACAGAACCACAATGAAAAAATGATTAGCAAATTGGTTCAAGAATATCGAACAGAAATACCCACTTCCACTTTAGCTTATCTTTGATATCTTGTTTTTTTTGTTTACCTATGATTTCTTTTGCAAGTCAGTAATATAAGAACAAAGATAAATCACATATGACATATACGACAAAATATTATAGAAATGTACAAATAGTAACTGATTGAAAGAGAAAGCTACTTAAAACGCTTAATTAGACTGAGCACATACATAACTGGAAGGGAAATGAATCTGCCTTAGACAATGAAATTTCATTATAAGATGAAACAACACAAAATAACTATTTGGCTAACGATAATTGTTTCACTCATTTACCTGTTGAAATATCCCTAGTTGGATTGTCTTGGATCTTCCTTGGTTCTGCCATTGCGGAAAAGTGCAACATGGACGGCCAGAAAACCACAGTTGCACCCACACGTCGGTTGTAGTTCCTACAACGCGCGTACTTTGCATCAGACAAACAAATCTTGCTAAGAATCGCACTGAACATAGCCCTTGGTCTGACCGTGATAGCAGTCATCTCCTTCAAAAGGAAAATGAAGTTAACAAAATGCAAAGGCACACCCACATGCTTGTAGTTGTAGGAGTAATTCAGAGAGGAAGCAGTGCATGTTTTAATCAAATCGCAATGACAGTGGTATAAAATTGTATTGCTTACTCAAACCAGTTCTAAGATGGGCAAAGATATATATGTATTTCCTCCGTTCACAAATAGATATTTCAGTATGGCTATGTATGGACTGAAATGAGTGAACAAACCAGAATACATAGTCCATGTTGGTTTGTTATCCATTCGTAGTCCAACAACTTACATTAGCTCTGTCAGACAACCCATCTTCCATCAAATAATACAAAGAATATTCTAAAACACCGGTTTCTAGCTAGCACCAATCACTGGATCTAATAGAATAGAGGGAGGGGCAGAAATTTGTGCATGATTTTAAAGGCACCAAAGAAACCGCACCATGTGGTGGATGATTCGGTGGGGAACTTGAACTGGAAGAATCCAAGGAAGCTAGCATCACGGGTTTGATCGGTGGCTGATGAAGGAGGGGGTTGATGCAGTGCGAGGCAGAAATGGCGGTGGCGTAAGAGGCCATGGACGACATATTCGACGTTGCGGCCTGGTCTAAGGCGTCACGGCCAAGCCCATGACATACACAACCTTCTACTTGGTCATCAAAAACCAATACTACTGCTTTGAGACATCAGCGCCCTACAAAATATACAGAGGGGGTAAAATGAATGGGATATGTACTGCAAAATAATAACTAAATGATTATCGGCGCAAGAAAAAAATCAATTTCCTTTGGATGTTCACTTTATTCATATGACAAGTATGGGTTTAATCAGCAGTACGCAGAAACTTGTGTGAATTAAAATACCAACTTCACTACGGGAAGTATAGTTTCTCCGTTTGTCATTGTGTCAAGATAAAGCATGTTATTTCACACCCACTTAGAATCATAAGTTCCAGTGAACTTTCCATGCAGCAATAGAAAATAAGAAGTCCTTTCATCTTTACCTTTGACCGAACAGGCAAGTGGTTGAGCCCAGCCCTTGCATGATGTGAAACTGTCGATTGTAGATTGTAGAACTGAAGCGCTATTAAAAGTAATTACATCTGGAAACAAGAAGTAGAATTGGCAAGATACTAAGAAGCACAACACAAACTGATCAGCGGTATAATCGTTACAAAGTGAGAAGCAAAAATGACATTATTGGAACAAAAAGAGACGCAATAATCTTAATGAAATAACCACATAGTAAACCGAATACAATGTTCTACAGGCTTCAGCCGTCTTTTATTTCGTTTGTTCCACGAAAGAATCAGAACATTAAATTGTTAAAAGTCAAATGAAAGTAAAGCACCAAGTCAGCTAGGAACATATGTGTTTTAGAAGTATATATGAGAGAAAATGTCATCCTTTATTATCTAGCTAGCTATATTTCTAACAAAATGACAAAGACCAATATACCAGGTGAAAAAGGAAGCACAATTTTCAGTGAGTCATTGATCAAAGTTTTATATGCATGCTTTACTTTTTTTCTGTAAAGAAATAGGAACATGGTGTCTCTAATATACCTTTCATTTTAGTTATATCGAATGCAAAACAATACAACTGACTGTAAAAGAAAAAAGGATCTTCCAAGAAAAATAATCAGAAATAACAGAAAACTAAGATATGTGACCTACTTACATGTTGCGGTAATTACCTGTTGCATTGATGGTCTGAGGTCAAGGCCCCTGGATCAGAGTCCTCTGGACACCTGATTTCTCAGAATCATTCTTGTCACTATTCAATAGTATGAACCTGGCATAAATAGTCTGTGAGATACACAACATAGAAGTAACTTTGTGAGTTGGCAGGTAACATGAACCTGGCATAAATGATCACTACTTGTTTATTCTTGCATATCAGACCAAGGTAAAGTAATAATATGGTTTTCACTAATTATTTATTCCCGAATATCAGACTATAATACTTGGTATGGAACCATTAACCATTCATGCGACGAATACATTAATTGCAAAATCAAACATTTGCCTTTCTAACAGGGTGACCAGATTACCTGTACTACAATCAAAAGTATGATATACTGCGATAGATATGCATACACCTCAATGTCTTATCACACAATTATACATAAAATTAACCAGTGAAATGAGGCTAGGACCTAGCGGCTGTAGCAAGGGATTCAATCGAACAGACGTTGGGGCTAAACACTGGTCATTGGGGTTGGTGAATGGAACAGGCAGGTGATTCCATCCATTAACAAAGCTACTCCAACCTTCTTAATCACGACAACATATAAAGGCAGGAGTCTCACCTTGTTGTTGTAGGTTGGCGATGAGGCAGTAGCTGCAAGATCAGAGAGGCCGTTAGTTGGGGAGAGGAGGAGGCCGAAGCGAGCTCGTTCCGGTCGGTGGCAACGGGATTTATCTGGAAGGCAGCTCCTGGGCGCCTTGCACGGCGTATCAAAGGCTTCTCACCTCGGGCCATCCAGGCCATCCTAGGAAGAGCGAAACTGCACTGGCATTAGTATTCGTACCTTTGCTTGTTCAGAACTTCGGATCAAAATATAATTGCACCTGTCACAACAATATAACATGAATACACATGTGCATTTGTGTGTCTCATATATTTGTTTAGTGCAGAACTTGCCATAGACACGCGCGCGCGTGCACACGCACACACACACACACACACACACACACACACACACACATTGGAAACAATGGTATTTAATTTGGTGGCACTGAAAATCAAGGAAAATAGCGCTACTAACAGAGGCTATAAAATCATTCCAATGAAAATCAAAAAGCCGGGACAGTCATCAAATTATCATGGCATTGGCATCTCACAAAGACATGTCATCTCAGCTTTCAATCCATAAGAAAATCGAGATTGAGAGATAGACGGACATGTACGTCATCGGCAGTCACTTCAAGGAGTTCTACATGGAAGTTGTCTGTCTCTTCGGTGTGGCGGAGGTTGTGCCTCTCTTGCTGAGCACCAATTGGCATAATAAGGTTCATGATGTTTGAACAAGTAATACAGGTAGATTTTGCATAATATGGCAGCGCACCATATCTCACAATTAGAATACATTATAATATTGAAAACAGAAAATGAAGTGACCAATTAGACTACTCCAATTTAGGTGACCACATTCTATAGTTTAAATTCAAAAGTTAGGCTTCTCCCTAAAGCATACACTCAAATAGGGGGCATTTAAAAAGAATCTGGATGAAACGTATACAAAACTGCATAGTTTTTTTTTTCTAAAACACATAAAGGTTATGTAGAATATCAAGTGATCTAACCTTGATTTATTTTACTGCAAATAACTAAAAAACAACCATTATACTATGCAACATAAACGGCATTTCTTCAGACACCTAAAAATCTGAATCCACGACAACAGTCACATTAGAAGCAATAACATTTAACCTCTATTCGGGTGTGAAGTTCAGTAGATAGATAGAAGCACCTTCAGTGATAGAAAACAATCAGACACTAACAAAATGGATTCAATTGCATATGTAAGGTGATCAGGTGTAGCCTAAAACAGTACTGGGACCAAAAACCCCAATCTCACGGCATATCGCCTCACGCTGTTTCTTTGTTATCACCATAACACGTATACCAGCAGCCCTGCAATCTTCAATTGCTTTGTGGACTTCTTCTCGTGGAGGATTCTGTGGTAGTATAGTAATAATTATGTTAAAGATACATGCAGTTTTCAATGTGAATAACTATATGAGTAAGAGCCAAAAAATTGAGTAAGAGCCAAAAAATTGACTGGTTTCAGCCGATGCCCGATTGACCAGCCTTTGTCAGACATAGCAAATCATTGCATTAATTTTGTTAAAAGGAACATGGTGAGCTTGTAAGACAAACTGAATTTAAACTTTTAAAGGGCATGAGTATTCAATGAAAACACTAAGAAGACAGACGATTTCGTCTGGATTGATGCTGCTAATACTGCCTTTGAAGACTTGAAGAGACAGCTAGCTGAGCCGTCAGTCCTTGCTGCTCCCATTGATAAGGAGCCCTTGTTGTTATATGTGGCTGCTAACACACGAGCCGTCAATGTAGTCATTGTGGTGGAACGCAAGGAGGCTGGCAAGGAGCATCCGGTTCAACGGCCGGTTTATTACATCAGTGAGGTACTTATTGAATCCAAGCAGAGGTATCCACATTGGCAGAAGCTCGTTATGGGGTGTTTATGGCAAGCCGGAAGCTTAAGCAATATTCTCTGGGTCTTCCCATCACTGTGGTCAGTTCTGCTCCTTTAGGAGATATCATCCAAAACAGAGAGGCCACAGGACGGGTCACCAAGTGGGCCATTGAACTTGGGCCTCATGGTTTGAAGTATGTGCCACACACTGCTATCAAGGCTCAAGCACTGGTGGACTTCATCAACGATTGGACAGATCTTTAGATGCCTGAAGAGAAGCCAGACAACACTTTGATGGGTCCAGACAATTGGAGGGCTCGGGGGCTGGAGTTGTTCTAGCTTCCCCTCGAGGTGATAAATTTTGTTATGTGTTACGGTTGATGTTTCCCTGTACTAACAATGCAACTGAGTATGAGGCCTTACTCCATGGTCTTCGGATGGCTAAGGAGATGAGCTTAAGCCGAGTAAGGTGCTTTGGCGACTCAGATTTAGTGGCTCAACAAGTATCAGGCAAGTGGGATTCCAAGGATCCTCTCATGGCGGCTTATCAACATGAAGTCGATGCCATTGCTGGACATTTCAAGGGTTACCAAGTGGAGCACATTGACCGCAGAAAGAACGAGGCGGCTGATGACTTAAGCCGGCTGGGCTCTCAGCGTAAGCCGGTGCCGCCTAATACTTTCTTGGATATTCTGCATAACCCTTCTGTCAAGTTACCTACAGAGGAAGACTTGGCTGTTCCTGACCCAGAAGCACAATTGGTGGCAGCTCTTCACGTCATCCTAGATTGGACAGTACCATACTTGGCTTACATGACCCGGGGCGAGTTGCCTGATGATAAAACCTTGCCAGGCAGATAACCCGGCGGTCTAAGTCAATGACAATTGCCAATGGCAAGTTGCATCATCGCAGTGTTACTGGGGCATTTCAGCGTTATGTTTCTCCTGAGGAAGGTCAAAAAATTCTTCGAGAGATTCATGAAGGGGACTGTGGCCATCATGCCGGGTCAAAATCCCTTGTAGCCAAGGCTTTCCATCATGGATTTTATTGGCTGACGGCTCATGCTGATGCAGAGGATCTGGTCAGTAAATGTGGCGGTTGTCAGAAGTTCTCAAGACGTGCTCACATGCCGGCTCAAGAGTTGAGGATGATTCCAATTATTTGGCCGTTTGTAGTCTGGGGCTTGACATGGTTGGGCCTTTCAAAAGGTCCAAAGATAAAAAAACCCACCTCTTGGTGGCGGTTGACAAGTTTACAAAGTGGGTTGACGCAGAGCCAGTTAGTAAGTGTGATGCAACCACGGCAGTTCAGTTCATGAAAAAGGTGATATTTCGCTTTGGCTTTCCACACAGCATTATAACTGACAATGGTACTAATCTGTCTAAAGGCGCCATGGAAGAGTTTTGTCAACGTGAGCATAGTCGGCTTGATGTTTTGTCAGTAGCTCACCCCCAATCCAATGGTCAAGCTGAGAGAGCCAATCAGGAAATTTTGAAAGGCATCAAGCCCCGGCTTTTGGTCCCCTTGCAACGGACGCCGGGTTGTTGGGTTGAGGAGTTACCCTTTGTGATATGGAGCATCAATACTACCCCTAACAGGTCTACGGGTTATACGCCTTTCTTCATGGTTTACGGAGCCCAGGCGGTTCTCCCTAGTGACATCCGTTATGACTCGCCTCGCGTGGCGGCTTATGTTGAGGCGGACAATGAACAAGCGCGTCAGGATGCACTCGACTTGTTAGATGAAAAGCGTGACTTGGAAGCAGCTCGCTCGGTGATTTACCAACAGGACCCGCGTCGCTATCACAGCCACCGGATTAACTCCAGAACCTTTCAAGAAGGTGATTTGGGGCTCCGGCTTATCCAGGATCAAACTAATACACACAAGTTATCCCCACATTGGGAAGGGCCTTTTGTGGTCAGCAAGAACTTGAACAATGGGTCATACTACCTTATCGATGTTCGAGAGCACAAAGACTCACGTAAGTCGGAGGAGGAGACCCGCCGGCCATGGAATATCGCTCATCTTCGGCCTTACTACGCTTCAGCCACCGGCTCTCATGATGTACATATTTTGACGATGTATATATTATGGTAAGTAATAAAGCATGACCTCTGTCCTTTTTTATCCTCAGAGGTAATATGTCATTATCATTGTCATCTCAAATGATCACTTGGGGGCTGATCGTATCTGAATCCAGCATGACCCGCTTGATCCGGCTTATGATCGTATTCGAATCTAGCCGTTAAACCTTATGATCATTAGGGGGCTTCCTGTTCAAACATAGGTCGTATTCGAACCAAAGAGAACATAGCTGTCGGAACCCTCTTGATTGGCACACTGCCGAGCTCACCAGGGGGCTTCTTGATCGTATTTGAATCATAGCTTAACCCCTTTTGGGAACCGACTTTGATCGTATTCGAATCAAAGTCGTTAAAAACTCAAAGGGGCATTAGGGGGCTTCCTGTTCAAACACAGGTCGTATTTGAACCAAAGAGAACATAGTTGTCGGTACCCTCTTGATCGGCGCAGCGCCAAAGCCACTGGGGGGCTACAAGATCGTATTCAAATCCTAGCTTAACCCCTTTGGAACGGTTTACTGATCGTATTCAAATCAGAAGCCTTGAATTTTTTACGTTCTGTTTGGTTTAAGTTTTATTTGAAGGCTGCCTTTCTTTGACTTGAGACCTTTTGTTCAAAGATTTAAGTGCCAGCATGGTTTAAATTTAAACCGGCTTGATTTTGGCTGATAAGTCACCAATATATGAGAATCATCATACCTTTGGAAGTGTTGGTTTCCAAAGATTGGGTTATCACCCTTACTGTTCGGGTCATATAAGCCGGCAGTGCAAATCAAAAGATCACATGTATGAGATTATAGTTGTGTTTCGACATTATATGTTACAACAGGCTTATCTGTGGTTCTTTTTCTATCTAAATGGTAATATGTCAAGATATTATGGCTCGCCTTGCGGTAAGCCGCCAAGGGATCTTGTGATCTATTTTTATGTGAAGGACAGTTAAAAGACTTGGTTAAGCACAAGGAAAGCAGATGATAAATATAACATGGGTGAATAGAATATGGCGGCTTAATAGTATTAAGCATCAAAACGTGCATGATAGCACGGCAAAACAAAGTTATTTCTACTCTATTACATGACTCCCCGAGTCTGAATGGTTAAGATTGTTTTTTCAGCACGTCACAGGTATGAGCCGCCTGGTGGATTAGTTCTGGTGTTGACCTGAAGCATCCGGGTCAGCCCTCTCCGCTTCTTCGCCCTGTTCCCTTTCCTGGAAGGTTGATGATGACCAGTCAATGCCATTCAAAGCTTCAAATTCAGCTTCATCATCAATTAGTCCGGCCGGGTCAACTTCAGGGGCGAAGGTATGCTTACGGAGTGGAGGAATCAGGTTGGTCACTTCATAATGTGGCGTGGGAATTCTCCAGTTCTCCGCGTCCTAACCCGGCTGGTACTTGGTGAGATCCGCTTCATCAGCTATCAGGGTGGCCATGGGGCGTATCTCCTTCACACAAGTGGCGAAGTCTTCCTTCTCAAAGGGAGTGCCATCCTCCTTAAAACTTGGATAACCAGTGGCGATGTCGGCCGGGTCTAACTCCGGTAGCCAAGCTTTGGCCCGACTTAAGGCAGCCACAACTCTGGCTCTTACAGACGATCGCCTCAGTTCAGTGAATCATTGGGGCAACACGGAAAGTTTCTTTAGCACATCTACCAGGAGTTTGGGCACTTCATTGGACAGGGCCACCGTGGCTAAGGCACGCTGAGACCCGGTGTAGAGTTGTTCCACCAGCGTGTAAAACGCCTTCTGCTTGATCAACATATATTGGTTAAGATTTGAACTTCTAGGGCCTGCATAAGCAATGTCAGGTAAATTAATGACAAAGTTATATGATCACTACAAAGATTCACATATTTCACACTTACTGGCCGACTTACCAAAGATTGCTGAGACCATCTGAGAGACATGGCGCTTTAAGCCAAATAATTCGGCGGCCGCCTCTTCAAGAGCCGCCTCTGCCTTCTCAGCTCAATTGATCAAAGCAATTTTTTCATCAGCCCAGGCCTTTTTCTCCATTTCAAAGTCTTTCTTCAGTTTTTCTTGTACAGAAACGCTGAATTTAAACTTGGAGTCAGCTCTTTGGGTTACCATCTCTTGGGCCTCAAGGCGGTTCTTCAAATCAGACACTTCTGACTCAAGTTGACTAGTGGTGGCCTGTATAAATACCGGGTCAAAATCGGGACTATCATCATGCAATATTAAGTCCCAAGCCTTTTGCAAGAAACAACACTTAGCACTTGGGGGCTAATGTCTACTGAAGAATTTTACTTAAAGTGGCGGTTCATGAGAGTAAGTCCCAAGCACTTTGCAAGAAAGAGTACTTGACACATGGGGGCTAATGCATGTTGTGATTTGTGGTTTTCAATTACTTTATTCAATACAACCATATGAAGGACCGGCTCAACCATACTGGTTAAGCCGCCCCTTGGGGACTACGGGTAAGCCGGATTTCCTACATATTTTATCCAAATATATTACTAATGTCACTAAGTTTGTTTCTAAGTCTACAGCGTATTCATCATAAGCAATAGACTTGGGGGCTGGCATAGTAAGGATAAATGAGTACAGAGAAAGGATTTTACCTCAAATTTCTGGTGCATCTGTTTCACCATGTCAATTTCGATGTGACAGACGTTGTGCAAATGGCTCATATAGCCATAAAAGACTTCTTCAATACTCATGTGAGTAAAATCAGCGACATCAAGTTTGACCCGGCAGCGTTCCATAAGCTCCTCCTTGGCGGAGCACTTGGCCAGCATGGTTGGTCTCCCCGGCTCAGCAAAGCCGGTGTTGGTGATCTCAACATCAGGGTATTGAGGATCATCCGTCCTGACCGGGCTAGGGATTTCCGGGTTTTCAGAGCCATCGGCGGCTTGCTCGGCAGGCGGGTCAACAATTGGCGTGGGCGTATCTTGTGCTGGCTCAGGTGGCGGCTCATGGGTTGAAGTCTCAGGTGCGGCCGTTCCTAGTTCCGGCTCGTTGAAAATCGGCTCTTCGGCCGGCTTATTCTTCTTTACCCTTTTGCTGGGCTTTGCTTTTCCACTACATAAGATCAAAAGGTTTCGGCAAATACAACAAATTGAAATGGATACAGGATAAGCAGGTTATTATTACCCTGGAGTGGTCTTGAAAGCCGATAGATTGGACTGCATTGAGTCGCCGGAGGACGGAGAAGTTTCATGATAATCCGAGTCAGAAGAATTGAGTGGTTGACGAGTGAGACCGCCAAAGGATAAAATAGATGTAAATCAGAGGTGACCTCCTTCCGGCGCTTCCTTGGGGTGTTCGGTAAGTCGCAGGAGAGCTCTGCATCCTTGCTGGTCCGGGTCTGCCTCCTGCTCTCATGAATCTGTCGCTTCAAAAGAAATTGAGGATCTTGATAAGCTAAGGGATGTGAAAATCTTACTTTCCGGGTTACTGTGCGGATTTTCTGTCTTGGAAAAGGCTCGGAGTCGGAGGAAATGATAGTTACCTCTTCATCCTTGCCATGGCTCGTTCCTGTGTCCTCCTGTTGATAATCAGTGTCAATAAGATGGTTAAAAAAGGAGCCAAGAGAGTCAAGGGCTACCTCCGACTCAGAAGAATCTTCTATCCGAAGCAAGTCAGAGGCGGTGGCTTTCTTGCCCTTCTTCTTTGCAGCCTCTTTCCTAGCGGCTCTCTTGGCCTTCTTGGCTTTCTTCGCAGCTTCATGATCATATTTAACCTTCCAGAATTTGTCACCCGCCTGTGAGAGTTAGCAGAGATATGAGTATAGATAAAACATCAAAAAATCAATGTAATTTATTCAGATGGGCGGCTTACCGTTGGAGCCGGGTTAGCTTCGCAGAAGGGGCTTAAGCCCACCTTACCACAATCTGCTAGGCTCTCATTCAAAAGTGACTTTGTCATATTGTTGATGACATCTTCAGGCAAGTCATCAGGGCTGTGCCGCAGAGGATCGTCTTTCTTGCCTGTGTAGGTGCACATCAGGCCGGGGCGGCGGCTCAATGGAATAACCCGCCAGGCGAGCCAAACCCAGACTAAATCAATGTCATTTAGCCCGTTCCCCAGAAGGGCCTTGATCTTAGCCAGGGTGGGGGCGAGCGTCTTGCGTTCGGCGGCTGTTATCTTGTCAGGAAGCTGATGGTTGGACGCAAGACGTAGAGCATGAAAACCGGGCAGAGGGTTTTCATCAGCCGGAGAAGTGTCTTGGCAATAAAACCATGTCTGGTTCCTGTCGTTGGGATGACTCAGCGGACTGGCATAAGGAAAAATTATGTCTCTTCGGCGTTGGATCGAGACACAACCAATTTCCAAGCTTTGGCCGTTGGCGCATTCATTCTGGCAGTTCAAGTAAAATAACCCTCTGAAGAGTAATATGTTGGGTTCTTCTCCAAAGCATACTTCACTAAACACTTGGAAATTGCAAATGTTAGACACGGAATTGGGTCCGATGTATTGAGGGCGGTGGTCAAAGAAGTGCAAGACATCCCTGAAGAATTTTGAGCCGGGTGGAGAGAAACCCTGGTTCATGTTATCCGTGAAAACAATAACCTCCCCCGCTTTGGGCCGAGGAATTTCCTCCTCCGGGTTAGGAGCACGATAGTGAAGGAAATATGCCCTAGAGGCAATAATAAAGTTATTATTTATTTCCTCATATCATGATAAATGTTTATTATTCATGCTAGAATTGTATTAAACGGAAACATGATACATGTGTGAATACATAGACAAACATATAGTCACTAGTATGCCTCTACTTGACTAGCTCATTAATCAAAGATGGTTATGTTCCTAACCATAGACATGTGTTGTTATTTGATTAATGGGATCACATCATTAGGAGAATGATGTGATTGACATGACCCATTCCGTTAGCCTAGCACTTGATCGTTTAGTATATTGCTATTGCTTTCTTCATGACTTATACATGTTCCGATAACTATGAGATTATGCAACTCCGTGCCACGGAGGAACACTTTGGTGCTACCAAACGTCACAACGTAATCGGGTGATTATAAAGGAGTACTACAGGTGTCTCCAAAGGTACATGTTGGGTTGGCGTATTTCGAGATTAGGTTTTGTCACTCCGACTGTCGGAGAGGCATCTCTAGGCCTTCTCGGTAATACACATCACCTAAGCCTTGCAAGCATTGCAACTAATAAGTTAGTTACGAGATGGTGTATTACGGAACGAGTAAAGAGACTTGCCAGTAACGAGATTGAACTAGGTATTGGATACCGACGATCGAATCTCGGGCAAGTAACATACCGATGACAAAGGGAACAACGTATGTCGTTATGCGGTTTGACCGATAAAGATCTTCGTAGAATATGTAGGAACCAATATGGGCATCCAGGTTCCGCTATTGGTTATTGACCGAGAATAGTTCTAGGTCATGTCTACATAGTTCTCAAACCCGTAGGGTCCGCACGCTTAACGTTACGATGACAGTTTTATTATGAGTTTACAAGTTTTGATTTACCGAAGATTGTTCGGAGTCCCGGATGTGATCACGGACATGACGAGGAGTCTCGAAATGGTCGAGACATAAAGATTGATATATTGGAAGCCTATATTTGGATATCGGAATGGTTCCGGGTGAAAATCGGGATTTTACCGAACACCGGGGTTACTGGAACCTCCCGGGGATGTTGGGCCTTAGTGGGCCATGAGGGAGAAGAGGAGGGCCGGCCGGGGCAGGCCGCGCCCCTAGTCCGAATAGGACAAGGAGAGGGGGCAGCCCTCTTCCTCTTCCCTCCCCTTCCTTCTCCAACAAGGCAGAGGGGAGTCCTACTCCCGGTGGGAGTAGGACTCCTCCAGCGCACCCTATGAGGGCCGGCCGCACCTCCCTCCCTCCTTTATATAAGGGGCAGGGGCACCCCATAACACACAAGTTGATCTACGGATCGTTCCTTAGCTGTGTGCGGTGCCCCTCCACCATATTCCACTTCGGTCATATCGTCGCGGAGCTTAGGCGAAGCCCTGCGCCGTGGAGCATCATCATCGTCACCACGCCGTCGTCTTGACGGAATTCATCCCGACACTTTGCTGGATCGGGCCGGGGATCGTCATCGAGCTGAACGTGTGGTGAACTCGGAGGTGCCGTACGTTCGGTACTTGGATCGGTCGGATCGTGAAGACGTACGACTACATCAACCGCGTTGTCATAACGCTTCCGCTTACGGTCTACGAGGGTACGTGGACAATACTCTCCCCTCTAGTTGCTATGCCATCACCATGATCTTGCGTGTGCGTAGGAATTTTTTTGAAATTACTACGTTCCCCAACAGTGGCATCCGAGCCTGGTTTTATGCATTGATGTCATATGCACGAGTAGAACACAAGTGAGTTGTGGGCGATATAAGTCATACTGCTTACCAGCATGTCATACTTTGGTTCAGCGGTATTGTGAGATGAAGCGGCCCGGACCGACATTACGCGTACGCTTACGCGAGACTGGTTTCACCGCTTCGAGCACTCGTTGCTTAAAGGTGACCAGCGGGTGTTTGTCTCTCTCAGTTTAGTTGAACCGAGTGTGGCTACGCCCGGTCCTTGCGAAGGTTAAAACAGCACCAACTTGACAAACTATTGTTGTGGTTTTGATGCGTAGGTAAGAACGGTTCTTGCTCAGCCCGTAGCAGCCACGTAAAACTTGCAACAACAAAGTAGAGGACGTCTAACTTGTTTTTGCAGGGCATGTTGTGATGTGATATGGTCAAGACGTGATGCTATATTTTATTGTATGAGATGATCATGTTTTGTAACCGAGTTATCGGCAATGGCAGAAAGCCATATGGTTGTCGCTTTATTGTATGAAATGCAAACGCCATGTAATTGCTTTACTTTATCACTAAGCGGTAGCGATAGTCGTAGAAGCAATGGTTGGCGAGACGACAACGATGCTACGATGGAGATCAAGGTGTCGCGCCGGTGACGATGGTGATCACGACGGTGCTTCGGAGATGGAGATCACAAGCACAAGATGATGATGGCCATATCATATCACTTATATTGATTGCATGTGATGTTTATCCTTTATGCATCTTATCTTGCTTTGATTGACGGTAGCATTTTAAGATGATCTCTCACTAAAATTATCAAGACGTGTTCTCCCTGAGTATGCACCGTTGCCAAAGTTCGTCGTGCCTGACACCACGTGATGATCGGGTGTGATAAGCTCTCGTCCATCTACAACGGGTGCAAGCCAGTTTTGCACACGCGGAATACTCAGGTTAAACTTGACGAGCCTAGCATATGCAAATAAGGCCTCGGAACACGGAGACCGAAAGGTCGAGCGTGAATCATATAGTAGATATGATCAACATAGTGATGTTCACCATTGAAAACTACTCCATCTCACGTGATGATTGGTTATGGTTTAGTTGATTTGGATCACGTGATCACTTAGATGACTAGAGAGATGTCTGTTTAAGTGGGAGTTCTTAAGTAATATGATTAATTGAACTTAAATTTATCATGAACTTAGTACCTGATAGTATTTTGCTTGTCTATGTTTACTGTAGATAGATGGCTCGTGCTGTTGTTCCGTTGAATTTTAATGCGTTCCTTGAGAAAGCAAAGTTGAAAGATGATGGTAGTAATTACACGGACTGGGTCCGTAACTTGAGGATTGTCCTCATTGCTACAAAGAAGAATTACGTCCTAGAAGCACCGCTGGGTGCCAGGCCTGCTGCAGGAGCAACGCCAGAAGTTGTGAACGTCTGGCAGAGCAAAGCTGATGACTACTCTATAGTTCAGTGTGCCATGCTTTACGGCTTAGAACCGGGTCTTCAACGACGTTTTGAACGTCATGGAGCATATGAGATGTTCCAAGAGCTGAAGTTAATATTTCAAGCAAATGCCCGGATTGAGAGATATGAAGTCTCCAATAAGTTCTATAGCTGCAAGATGGAGGAGAATAGTTCTGTCAGTGAGCATATACTCAAAATGTCTGGGTATAATAATCACTTGATTCAACTGGGAGTTAATCTTCCAGATGATAGTGTCATTGACAGAATTCTCCAATCACTGCCACCAAGCTACAAGAGCATCGTGATGAACTATAATATGCAAGGGATGACCAAGACAATTCCCGAGCTCTTCGCAATGCTAAAAGATGCGGAGGTAGAAATCAAGAAAGAGCATCAAGTGTTGATGGTCAACAAGACCACTAGTTTCAAGAAAAAGGGCAAAGGGAAGAAGAAGGGGAACTTCAAAAAGAACAGCAAGAAAGTTGCTGCTCACGAGAAGAAACCCAAGTCTGGACCCAAGCCTGAAACTGAGTGTTTCTACTGCAAGCAAACTGGTCACTGGAAGCGGAACTGCCCCAAGTATTTGGCGGATAAGAAGGATGGCAAGGTGAACAAAGGTATATGTGACATACATGTTATTGATGTGTACCTTACTAGAGCTCGTAGTAGCACCTGGGTATTTGATACTGGTTCTGTTACTAATATTTGCAACTCAAAACAGGGACTACGGAATAAGCGAGCACTGGCAAAGGACGAGGTGACGATGCGCGTGGGAAACGGTTCCAAAGTCGATGTGATCGCGGTCGACACGCTACCTCTACATCTACCTTCGGGATTAGTTTTAGACCTAAATAATTGTTATTTGGTGCCAGCGTTGAGCATGAACATTATATCTGGATCTTGTTTGATGCAAGACGGTTATTCATTTAAATCAGAGAATAATGGTTGTTCTATTTATATGAGTAATATCTTTTATGATCATGCACCCTTGAAGAGTGGTCTATTTTTATTAAATCTCGATAGTAGTAATACACATATTCATAATGTCGAAGCCAAAAGATGCAAAGTTAATAATGATAGTGCAACTTATTTGTGGCACTGCCGTTTAGATCATATCGGTGTAAAGCGCATGAAGAAACTCCATACTGATGTACTTTTGGAATCACTTGATTATGAATCACTTGGTACTTGCGAACCGTGCCTCATAGGCAAGATGACTAAAACACCGTTCTCCGGTTCTATGGAGAGAGCAACAGATTTGTTGGAAATCATACATGCAGATGTATGTGGTCCGATGAATGTTGAAGCTCGTGGCGGATATCGTTATTTTCTCACCTTCACAGATGATTTAAGCAGATATGGGTATATCTTCTTAATGAAGCATAAATCTGAAACATTTGAAAAGTTCAAAGAATTTCAGAGTGAAGTTGAAAATCATCGTAACAAGAAAATAAAATTTCTACGATCTGATCGTGGAGGAGAATATTTGAGTTACGAGTTTTGTCTACATTTGAAAAATTGCGGAATAGTTTCGCAACTAACGCCACCTGGAACACCACAGCGTAATGGTGTGTCCGAACGTCGTAATCGTACTTTACTAGATATGGTGCGATCTATGATGTCTCTTACCGATTTACCGCTATCGTTTTGGGGTTATGCTTTAGAGACGGCCACATTCACGTTAAATAGGGCACCATCAAAATCCGTTAAGACGACTCCTTATGAACTATGGTTTGGCAAGAAACCGAAGTTGTCGTTTCTGAAAGTTTGGGGCTGCGATGCTTATGTGAAAAAACTTCAACCTGATAAGCTTGAACCCAAATCAGAAAAATGTGTCTTCATAGGATACCCAAAGGAAACAGTTGGGTACACCTTCTATCACAGATCCGAAGGCAAGACATTCGTTGCTAAGAATGGATCCTTTCTAGAGAAGGAGTTTCTCTCGAAAGAAGTGAGTGGGAGAAAAGTAGAACTTGATGAGGTAACAGTACCAGCTCCCTTATTGGAAAATGGTTCATCACAGAAATCGGTTCCTGTGACACCTACACCAATTAGTGAGGAAGTTAATGATGATGATCATGAAACTTCAGATCAAGTTTCTGCTGAACTACGTAGGTCAACTAGAGTAAGATCCGCACCAGAGTGGTACGGTAATCCTATTCTGGAAGTCATGTTACTTGACCATGGTGAACCTACAAACTATGAAGAAGCGATGGTGAGCCCAGATTCCGAAAAATGGCTGGAAGCCATGAAATCTGAGATGGGATCCATGTATGAGAACAAAGTATGGACTTTGGTTGACTTGCCCGATGATCGGCAAGCCATTGAAAATAAATGGATCTTTAAGAAGAAGACTGACGCTGATGGTAATATAACTGTCTATCAAGCTCGACTTGTTGCAAAAGGTTTTCGACAAGTTCAAGGGGTTGACTACGATGAGACTTTCTCACCCGTAGCAATGCTTAAGTCTGTCCGAATCATGTTAGCAATTGCTGCATTTTATGATTATGAAATTTGGCAAATGGATGTAAAAACTGCATTCCCTAATGGATTTCTAGAAGAGGAGTTGTATATGATGCAACCAGAAGGTTTTGTTGATCCAAAAATTGCTAACAAAGTATGCAAGCTCCAGCGATCAATTTATGGTCTGGTGCAAGCCTCTCGGAGTTGGAATAAACGCTTTGATAGTGTGATCAAAGCATATGGCTTTATACAAACTTTTGGAGAAGCCTGTATTTACAAGAAAGTGAGTGGGAGCTCTGTAGCATTTCTGATATTATATGTGGACGACATATTATTAATTGGAAATGATATAGAATTTCTGGAAAGCATAAAAGGATACTTGAATAAAAGTTTTTCAATGAAAGACCTCGGTGAAGCTGCTTACATATTGGGCATCAAGATCTATAGAGATAGATCAAGACGCTTAATTGGACTTTCACAAAGCACATACCTTGATAAAGTTTTGAAAAAGTTCAAAATGGATCAGGCAAAGAAAGGTTTTTTACCTGTATTACAAGGTGTGAAATTGAGTCAGACTCAATGCCCGACCACAGCAGAAGATAGAGAGAAAATGAAAGATGTTCCCTATGCTTCAGCCATAGGCTCTATCATGTATGCAATGCTGTGTACCAGACCTGACGTATGCTTAGCAATAAGCTTGGCAGGAAGGTACCAAAGTAATCCAGGAGTGGATCACTGGACAGCGGTCAAGAACATCCTGAAATACCTGAAAAGGACTAAGGATATGTTTCTCGTATATGGAGGTGACAAAGAGCTAGTCGTAAATGGTTACGTCGATGCAAGCTTTGACACTGATCCGGACGATTCTAAATCGCAAACCGGATACGTGTTTTTATTAAATGGTGGAGCTGTCAGTTGGTGCAGTTCTAAACAAAGCGTCGTGGCGGGATCTACATGTGAAGCGGAGTACATAGCTGCTTCGGAAGCAGCAAATGAAGGAGTCTGGATGAAAGAGTTCATTTTCGATCTAGGTGTCATACCTAGTGCATCGGGACCAATGAAGATCTTCTGTGACAATACTGGTGCAATTGCCTTGGCAAAGGAATCCAGATTTCACAAGAGGACCAAGCATATCAAGAGACGCTTCAATTCCATTCGGGACCAAGTCCAAGTGGGAGACATAGAGATTTGCAAGATACATACGGATCTGAATATTGCAGACCCATTGACTAAGCCTCTTCCACGAGCAAAACATGATCAGCACCAAGACTCCATGGGTGTTAGAATCATTATTGTGTAATCTAGATTATTGACTCTAGTGCAAGTGGGAGACTGAAGGAAATATGCCCTAGAGGCAATAATAAAGTTATTATTTATTTACTCATATCATGATAAATGTTTATTATTCATGCTAGAATTGTATTAAATGAAACATGATACATGTGTGAATACATAGACAAACATATAGTCACTAGTATGCCTCTACTTGACTAGCTCATTAATCAAAGATGGTTATGTTTCCTAACCATAGACATGTGTTGTTATTTGATTAATGGGATCACATCATTAGGAGAATGATGTGATTGACATGACCCATTCCGTTAGCCTAGCACTTGATCGTTTAGTATATTGCTATTGCTTTCTTCATGACTTATACATGTTCCGATAACTATGAGATTATGCAACTCCGTTTACGGAGGAACACTTTGGTGCTACCAAACGTCACAACGTAATCGGGTGATTATAAAGGAGTACTACAGGTGTCTCCAAAGGTACATGTTGGGTTGGCGTATTTCGAGATTAGGTTTTGTCACTCAGATTGTCGGAGAGGTATCTCTAGGCCTTCTCGGTAATACACATCACCTAAGCCTTGCAAGCATTGCAACTAATAAGTTAGTTACGAGATGGTGTATTACGGAACGAGTAAAGAGACTTGCCAGTAATGAGATTGAACTAGGTATTGGATACCGAAGATCGAATCTTGGGCAAGTAACATACCGATGACAAAGGGAACAACGTATGTCGTTATGCGGTTTGACCGATAAAGATCTTCGTAGAATATGTAGGAACCAATATGGGCATCCAGGTTCCGCTATTGGTTATTGACCGAGAATAGTTCTAGGTCATGTCTACATAGTTCTCAAACCCGTAGGGTCCGCACGCTTAACGTTACGATGACAGTTTTATTATGAGTTTACAAGTTTTGATGTACCGAAGATTTTTCGGAGTCCCGGATGTGATCACGGACATGACGAGGAGTCTCGAAATGGTCGAGACATAAAGATTGATATATTGGAAGCCTATATTTGGATATCGGAATGGTTCCGGGTGAAAATCGGGATTTTACCGGAACACCGGGGGGTTACCGGAACCCTCCCGGGGGATGTTGGGCCTTAGTGGGCCATGAGGGAGAAGAGGAGGGCGGCCAGGGCAGGCCGCGCCCCTCCCCTAGTCCGAATAGGACAGGAGAGGGGCGGCGCCCCTTCCTCTTCCCTCCCCTTTCCTTCTCCAACAAGGCAGAGGGGGAGTCCTACTCCCGGTGGCGATAGGACTCCTCCAGCGCACCCTATGAGGGCCGGCCGCACCTCCCCTCCCTCCTTTATATACAGGGCAGCGGGGCACCCCATAACACACAAGTTGATCTACGGATCGTTCCTTAGCCGTGTGCGGTGCCCCCCTCCACCATATTCCACCTCGGTCATATCGTCGCGGAGCTTAGGCAAAGCCCTGCGCCGGTGGAGCATCATCATCGTCACCACGCCGTCGTCTTGACGGAACTCATCCCGACACTTTGCTGGATCGGGCCGGGGATCGTCATCGAGCTGAACGTGTGCTGAACTCGGAGGTGCCGTACGTTCGGTACTTGGATCGGTCGGATCGTGAAGACGTACGACTACATCAACCGCGTTGTCATAACGCTTCCGCTTACGGTCTACGAGGGTACGTGGACAATACTCTCCCCTCTTGTTGCTATGCCATCACCATGATCTTGCGTGTGCGTAGGAATTTTTTTGAAATTACTACGTTCCCCAACAGATAGGACATGATTTCCTTCTTCGTAGCCCGTCTTCACAAAGTCATCCAGTGTACTGTCTGTGACGATGGATTTGACCCAGTTGCATGAAGTGGGTGCTTTCGGTGCCATTGTGATGAAATCCTAAGAAAGAGTAAAGATTTCCGGTTCAAATTTAAGCCGGAGAATAATATTACAGTGCATATTCAATATGGCCGCTTATAAAGGGGCCTAATGGTATAAGGCTAATTATGTCAGATTATTTAAAGACGCCATGAGCGTTATATGTAGGTAAGTTATTTAAGCACTCATGGGCGGTTAAGATTATCAATTGAGCATTGCCTTTTAAGCCGGTGATGAGAGTCGCCATGGCTAGGTGGATCTAACAAATACAGTTTTTTACCTAAGTTTTGTATAAACAAGTTTCACAAGTTGCAGCTATTATTTTGGATCAAATGACTGCTCAGAAAAGAAAATATTCTAGACCTAAAAATGAAGAACAGAGGAGTTCATGAGTTCCAATGAGGCTTCTTTGCGAGAAAAAGGGTTCTACTAGTATCAAAAATGGACGCGAAACAACTACCGCATAAAGTTCCATATTACTCTTGGATCAAATGAAGCCGCAGAGGAAGAACTATGAAGATACTGTGATGAACTATGAAGAACACAGGAACCCGCGAACCCTAATGCAGATCTAAGGTGCGGGAAGGAGAAGACTTACAGCAGCAGATCTACTGCGGAGGGGCGCCGCCGTTCTCTGGACTGATTCAGGTTGATGCAGCGGCAAAGGTCGACGGAGACGAAGAGTGCTGCGGCGGCAGCGGAGCTCGAGCGGCAGTAGGGGTGCGAGAGGAAGAATATGAGGAAAGGGGAGAATGAGAAGAGACCTAGTCGTGCCTATTTATAAGGGAAGACTGATAAGTGGGTGCAAAAAACGAGGAGGCCAAAAACATGGTTATCCAGATACACGGACGCCTCGATTTTTGGGATGGTCATTAAGATAATGATCCATTGAGGTACGTTGGGAAAAACGTACGTTAAATGGCAGATGACGTCATGGCGGGTTACCACGAGATGACGTCATGGCGGGTTACAAAAGTTTTATATGTGCAATGGATAGAAGATTTTTTTCTTAAGTGTAAAAGATTGACATGAACCAGTCCAAATCAATCTGGGGCCTAATGTTGGGGATATAACTATTAGGTATGACCCGCCTAGGAGGGGCCGGGTTATACCTATGAGTACTCTTGAAGCCTAGACCAAGGTTGAAGATGGCGGTTCAGTTAAGGGCCCAAAGCCCAGAGGCGACTCATGGCCAGTAGAGATAAACCGCCATATGTACATGACTTGTATTATAAGGCAAGAATAGTTAGAGACTGAGCCGGACACTGTTTATCAGCCGGCCGGGAGGCGTCGACCTCTGTATATAAAGGGACGACCCGGCGGCGGTTCAAGGCAGGTAACATTAGATTGAGAGCTAGGTCAAGCGATTCCGCTCCCTAGTAATTGAGTCATAAGCAATCCCACTCAAAACAGGATCGTAGGCTTTTACCTTCACCGTAAGGGGCCGAACCGATTCCGCTCCCTAGTAATCGAGTCATAAGCAATCCCACTCAAAACTGGATTGTAGGCTTTTACCTTCACTGTAAGGGGCCGGACCAGTATAAACCCCGTGTCCTTTGTCCCAATTAACCCCTTTAAGCTTCCTAGTTGCGATGGTTCCACGACTAAGTCCTTTCACTAGGACATCTGACGTGACAATTCCACGACAGGTCCAGAATTAATATTCACCATGATAACTGGATCACAAGACAAGGAAGTCTTAAGCCTCTTGGACAATCTTTAGTTCAGGGCGTTCTAAAGGTGCATAATCTTTTGACGGCAGATGGAAGGGGATGGAATTTGGAACTGGTTGATGACATGTTTTCGCCAGATGATGCGAAGGATATCAAGCAAATAGCTATTGGAGGGCCACACATGGATGACTATATAGCTTGGAACTTCACGAAGAATGGGCAGTTTACGGTGAGATCAGCCTATCGTCCGAGAATGTCGTTGAACGGGGTGAAGATCGGACGGCCGGGTCCTTCCTCCTCGGTTAACAAACACAAGGGCTGGCTTGCTTTGTGGGATTCTAGTGCCCCTAATAAGAATAAAATTCATATGTGGAGACTAATGAGGAATGGGTTGGCTGTGGGGACGGAGCTCCACCGTCGTCATATCAAGCGGGGGGTATTTTGTGTGGCATGTGGAAGAGAAGAGACCCTCCTTCACAGATTCTGGACATGCCCACACTCAGCCCTGTTTTGGAAGCTGTTGCGCTCGGAGAAAGGAGTTATGGTGGTAGCCCCACTGTCGGTGTCAAAACCGGCGGATCTCGGGTAGGGGGTCCCGAACTGTGCGTCTAGGCGGATGGTAACAGGAGACAAGGGACACGATGTTTACCCAGGTTCGGGCCCTCTTGATGGAGGTAAAACCCTACGTCCTGCTTGATTGATATTGATATTGTGGATGTTTACAAGAGTGGATCTACCACGAGATCAAGGAGGCTAAACCCTAGAAGCTAGCCTATGGTATGATTGTAAGGGTTGTTGTGATTGTAGTCCTACGGACTAAAGCCATCCGGTTTATATAGACACCGGAGGGGGCTAGGGTTACATAGAGTCGGTTACAATGGTAGGAGATCTACATATCCGTATCACCAAGCTTGCCTTCCACGCCAAGGAAAGTCCCATCCGGACACGAGGTGAAGTCTTCAATCTTGTATCTTCATAGTCTTGGAGTCCGTTGATGATGATAGTCCGGATGATGACAGTCCGGCCGATGATGGTAGTCCGGCAATTCGGACACCCCCTAATCTGGGACTCCCTCAGTAGCCCCCGAACCAGGCTTCAATGACGATAAGCCCAGCGTGTAGTCTTCGGCGTTGCAAGGCGGGTTCTCCCTTAAGTTCCATGTACCTGCCGAACAGTGTCCGGCTTCCTCATCAATGTTGTGCGTCTCGGCTTCCATGCCCAATAATGGCCTTCTTCCACGCGTCGTGTGAATGTGAAAAGCCAGGGTGTCTTTTATGTTCTACCCCCTAGTTGTGCGAACAATCTGCCTATAAGGGAGGCAAGAATCCAGATCCAAATCACCATCTTCCTCTCGCAAATACTCATCGGAGCGCTTTCGACCAAGAATCCATTCCATCATGGACCGTCAACGCGGATCCTCTTCTCGCGCTCCCAGCCCTTTGCCAGGAGATTGGAGGAGATGCTCTGTTTCGCTGTGAGCTGTTGAAGCTCAAATGGGGGATATCTCCTCCGCCTTCATGGTTCCGGTTCGAGCAGGGCTTGCCACCTACAAAGGTGGGAAGCGGACAGAGGTTACCCTAATCCCAACAAAGGGGAGCGGGTATGCTTCGTCCCCTATCTGATAAGGGGGCTCGGATTTCCTGTACATCCATTCCTCCGCGGGTTCCTGGAGTTCTACGGACTCCAGCTCCATCACCTCACGCCCGCCTCAATCCTGCATATTGCGGGTTACGTAGCTCTTCTGAGCTTTTCCTGGGCATCGAGCCCCACTTGGCGCTGTGGAAGAGGTTGTTTTGCCTTGTACCCGCTCTCACGAGGGTCTATATATCAAGTGGGCAGCGCCAAATATGGCGCATTGCGGGACGGATATCCATCCGGAACCCCTAAGAAGGCGCCAAGACTGGCCTTGAATGGTTTTATATAGAAGACGCCCGCTGCCGGACCCTGTTCGGATCGGCCTCCCGGAGTTCAGCAATGCTCCTCTGAAGAAACGCCTTAGTTGGCGTCCGCGGAGCCCCCAACTGGAGGAAGACAAGAGCGTCCATTATCGATGGGCGAATAAGGTTCTTGGCCACGCCGGTTGACCATGATTGAGTCATGGCAACATGCATTACGCGGGGTGCAGCCACTACAATCTGAGGCCACCCCATGTGGGATTTCAATGGGGAGGACGATGCCACCCGTCATGGCCGCAAAGGGCCAGAATCGGCCGAAGATCTGGCGACGATCTTGTCCGGCCTGTATAAGGGGGAGAAGGAGGATTTCCTTCGGACGAACCCGTTAAATGGGTTTTCCATGAACAATCCCCGGCCTTGGGTAAGTGAACACTCATCGTGTCCGACCCGTGCCTTTCGAAACTTAAGTTTCTTACATTGTGTTCTTCTTTCGACGCAGGAACTGCGCCGGACTGTGGAGGGAATGCTGAGTCCGGCTCCGCAGCCTGAGGATCCAGAGAGATCCCGGGATCCAGCCTCCGAAGAGGACCCGGACATAAAGGTGGAGCTAATCGACGGGGTGTTCCACCAGCTCAGCATGGACAATGCTTTAGTCGCCATCACGGCCGACTATCCCGGACTATATCCGGCTCCCCAGGTGATTGCGGCCGAAGCCCTGACACCGTCATTCCTTCCTTGCTTATTTCTGACCACCGTATATGATGGCACTGTGCAGGAGGCGCCCCTAGGGCGAGAAGCCGAGCCCGCGGTGGCTGACCAACAAGGGTCGATTCAGACGGTAGGCGGAAGAGGCCTTGGCCTTGATCTGGCGTCGCCGCAAAGGTGTAGCTCACAATTCATTATCTTGAGCAACGTTCCTAGGAAGCGTCGAGTGCTCATGACTTTATAGGGAAAAAAGCGTCCGCCGGACTCAGGGCGTGGAAGTTGTCAATCAACCTCCACCGGTCGGGCTCCCTTTTGGGCCGGGAGGGGGAGGCGCAAAGCGCGAGCGGACGTTCCTCCGACGGAGGATGCCGAAAGACTGTCCGCCACCAAGTCTGAGGTGGAGAGTGCCCTGAATCACAGGCGCCGCCGGACAGTACTTCGTGACGTGTGCTTCTCCCCCGAGGCGCTGAATCACCGTACTGGTGTTGTTGGGCTGGGATTCTGAAGCTAGAAGCTCTTCGCCACTTTTGGCCACCTGCCGTAGTATCCAACATGCTCGAAGGCTATGAGTTGGAGTGGCGCCCTCTGTGCTATGAATTTTGCAGGTCCGTTTAGCCAGCCCTCGATGCGGTTCCGTACCCTTTAGGGGTTTTGGTTTTTGGTATTCAGCCAGGTGCTTGATAATGATGCACCCTTTGGTTCCGGACTAGGGATGTATTCGGGACGGATTATCCCAAAATTTACTTTCGGTTTTCAGACGCTCTCCATCGCACGAGTACTTTTGTGCGATGGTCTCCAAGTCAACAAAGCGTGTAATGTCGCGGCGACTTATGGCGTTTAGGATTCCCTTGTCCGTGCAATTATTGCGTAAGACCGAGATTGCGTTTTCCTCTCGGCAGTCCTTTATCCTGTCCATAACCAGGAGGAATCTGCCCGATAGTGATGTCTTGTCTCGGCGGGCTTTTGCGAATTAGAGTTAGATCGCATATGTCCGGGCGGGTGGGTGGAACTAAGTCCGGAACCCTACCCATCTCAAGGCTCGAAGGCGAAGTTTCCAATTTTGGAAGCTTGGATTTACGGGCGTTGTCCAGCGGGTCAGTCCGATGCGACTTTAAGTTCAGTGTTTGATCGAAGCCGTCCCTCCGCGGAACCCGGCATGGGGGGTTCGGGATCCGGACATGACTAGTTTTCAATACATGAGAAGCGTCGCCGCATTGTTCCTCTACCACTGCAACGTGGTGGGTGACCTGGGGAGAGTTAATTTCTCTCAGATCGGTTTTAAGCCCAATCTGATCGTAGTTTGTAGCGACTCCCAGGGCGGCGATGCGATCCAAGAGCTCGTTTACGGACGAGAGCTCTATTGGATCCAGCCGCTCGGCGAATTCCGAGCTGACGTGAAAATTGATTTTGACGACTTGAGAGGTCGTTGTCGAAGCAATGGCCGGACAAGCGGTCATAAGAAAACCACCTAGCCGGATAGTTTGGCCGGCGTCCAAGGCTCCTTTGGCGAAAATACCGTCCTTGAAGACGGGAGGAGGCATCCTTCCTATCGGTGACGGCACAGAGGAACTCTCAATGAAAGCACCAATGTCGGTGTCAAAACCGGCGGATCTCGGGTAGGGGGTCCCGAACTGTGCGTCTAGGCGGATGGTAACAGGAGACAAGGGACACGATGTTTACCTGTGTTCGGGCCCTCTTGATGGAGGTAAAACCCTACGTCCTGCTTGATTGATATTGATATTGTGGATGTTTACAAGAGTGGATCTACCACGAGATCAAGGAGGCTAAACCCTAGAAGCTAGCCTATGGTATGATTGTAAGGGTTGTTGTGATTGTAGTCCCTACGGACTAAAGCCATCCGGTTTATATAGACACGGAGGGCTAGGGTTACATAGAGTCGGTTACAATGGTAGGAGATCTACATATTCGTATCGCCAAGCTTGCCTTCCACGCCAAGGAAAGTCCCATCCGGACACGGGGTGAAGTCTTCAATCTTGTATCTTCATAGTCTTGGAGTCCGGTTGATGATGATAGTCCGGATGATGATAGTCCGGCCGATGATGGTAGTCCGGCAATCCGGACACCCCCTAATCCGGGACTCCCTCACCCACCGTGTCAGATCGACTCCTCGAGCGCGCTGTCATCATGGCTACTAGGGTGGTTCGCGGAAGCAAGGGATGAGGAGAGCAACGATTATCCAGGCCTGCTACGGATTGTGGATGGCGAGGAACGAGGCAAGGGATGTTGAGAATTGCATCACCACATGAAATAATGACTTCTGTGTGTGCGTATATGGCGGAGTGGCTTGTTGTTCACAGGAAGGAGGCTCCGGCCAGGAAGACGAAAGAAATTGTCAAGTGGGCGCCACCGGAGGAAGGGTGGATCAAAGCAAATGCAGATGGAGCGGTGTCCAAGTATGGCGACAAAGGAGGAGCAGGAGTTATTCTTGGCGGCCAAATCGGCGACTTCCGAGCGGCTGCATGCCATGTCTATCGCCATGAAACTGAGCCAGAAAGTGTGGAGATCCTTGCATGCAGACGAGCAGTCGACTTAGCAGCTGAGATCAATGTCAGAAAACTGCATTTAGAGACAGACAAAACGGTGGCATCGATGCTTCAGGCAAGAGAGAAGAACTTGGCTGCCATGGGGCCAGGAGCGGAAGAGATCAAGGACATGTTTCACTTCTTCGATGAGGTGAAAGTTTCCTGGGTTGGTCGTTCTGCGAATTCTGCCGCGCGTAAGTCAGGGTGGACGACACGGTCCGGTCCGGCGGTCCGGCTCATGGCCCGCTCGGCTCGGGCCGGCTCGGTCCTGGCCCGCTGAAAAAATCGGCCGGTCCAAGCTCAGCAAACCAGCCCGACAAAGCTTCGGTCCGGTCCGGGCTTTAACCAAGCCGACCGAGCGGACCGACGAACACGAGCTGTGGCATGGCGAGAGCATGGCAGGGGCATGTCAGGACGAGGCAGGGGCGTGGCGGGGGCTTGCCAAGGGCGTTGCAGGGGCGTGGCGGGGGCGTGTCAAGGTCGTGGCGGGCGCGTGGCGGCGGCGTGTGGCCAGAGCTGCGTGGCGGGCGCGTGGTGGGCGCGTCGGCCGTGCGCTGGTCTGCGCCGCCGTCGTTCATCCGCGCGGCCACCGGCCTCCCTGACGCTGGAAAGCATGTCTAGTGGATGCGCCATGCTCGGATCTATCATCTAGAAGGTAGAACTTGAAGCGGGAGGCCCTACACCGCCGTTGTACACCGGCCGTCGTGCATCGGCCGTCGTGCCAGATTCGTCGTCGCGGTTGCTGCCCGAGCTCTGCCTGGCCGCCATGCCGTCCACCGTGAGTCACAGAAGTCGCTGGACATCTCCATGACGAGCCCCGCTGCCTCCAGCGCCCTCCCCGCGTCGCCATGCTCCGCCGTGTGCTCTGTGGTGAACTCCGGCTGGTCCAAACGAGGCGCTCGGTCCGGCTCGGGCTTCGTCCCTGCCAGTCCGGTCCTTCGAAACAGGACCGTGACCCTGCTCGGTCCGGTCCGGTCCGGACCACCGACGGCCGGTCCAAAGGACGGCTCGGTCAGGGACCGGACCGGCCCGGACCGTGTCCACCCTCACGCGTAAGTTAGCGAGAGTAGGAGTAGTTACAGTAGTAGATGAACTGTGTAAGGTTGGAATTATGGTTCCCCCGGATTTTGTTCTTTCGGCAGTCTCTACGGAGATCCCAGACTTGTTTTAATTAGTTAAATAAAGCGGCAGTTACCCTAAAAGAAAATTAGCTATTCTCCGATCTGGTTGCGTACGTTCGTGACGTGATTCTGTATCCGGCGGGCGGCGAGCTTATGAGTGAGGTTAGCTTTTCTACATCGATGTGTCCTATGTACGTGGGGTAATTGGGGTACGAACCTAAGGCCGTCAGCTTCCTTCGTCGATAAATATTGAACTACCAAAGATGCGCTTAATCAGTAAATATACTACCCCAAACCTGGTGCGGTATTGACTCATCCGGGCCCTCCAAACCATAAAAATGAATGTCCCAAGGGACAAGCGGCTTGGTGGGGTAAGCCGTGCCTTGCCAATTGGTCTGACATGTAGCACATGTTTCTGTTAGCAGCCCAGGCCCGGCCCTCGGTCCATCGGCATACGCTCTGGAATATTTCCGGTGCGCATCAGACACTCCACTACAAGTAGAGAGCCCACCGCATCCCAAAAAAACGGCCTACCCAACTTCAAGCGGAGAGCCCATCAAATATTGCGGTCAAAAAAAGCCAAGCGCACATGTCATGCGGCAAGGAAATCTGGTGACAATGATTTTATGCTTGATCATTCGTTTAGTTGCTAATTGTGCAATGCCGCACATGGGTCACCATCTCACCAACTGGTGCTCCTTTAAGAGCACGAATGAGTCGTCATAATCCTCCCTTATAAACACTTCCAAGTGTCGTCAACTAACCGATGTGGGAGTATATGACGCACCTTCTCGCTTGCATACACAACTGCATTCGTTCAGGTTTGTTGTTGTCTTGGAACATGCTTGACGGCCTAGTAAAACTCACAGCTGTTTAGATGCTGCTGATGTGGTCTGAGGTATGGGTAAAACTGTCTTGATGAAGCTGGCCAGGAAAGACCCTTGCTCTTATCCAAAGAAAGTAATCCACGGTGGTTGATACAATCAAAACGAGGCTTCTTGTGAATCAGTTTAGTACTGTAAACACTACACCGCTATTGTTAACTGAAGGCATTTTTGTAATGGCGCTTTGTAAATGCCTCAAAATCATGCCTAGAGGTGGCACTTTAGGAAAATTCCTCGGATTGATACAACTTTGGAGGCATTATAAAAAAGCGCCTTGGTAGATGGAGCTTTGCAGGCATTTTTAGGAAACGCCTTGGATTAATGCAGCTTCGGAGGTGTTTTCGAAAAAAGCACCTTTGAATTGATGCAGCGCGGCAGGGCCAGTGGTGGCAAATTGGCCACATATTACGCCTGATACGGGTGACTGTGCTGCTGCAGCGCGGCTTTCAGTGTTCAAGCTTGCATGAGTCTCTCCCGTCGCCCTTCAATCCGCCGCCGCCGTTTTGATCGGGGATGAATGCAACATGATGATTTTTGATCGGGGAACGTGCTTGTCTGCAGATTAAAAAGGGTTGCTATGTAATTTAATAAAATACTTTGCTTCCTCAAGTGGTATGTGTGCAAAGGTATAGTAGGCGGCCGGTGCTGTCTTCGAATCATTCGTACGTTAATTAATGTTTAATTTAAGTTTTTGCTCGTGGGAGGTTGGTCAGACTCCAATCATTTCACTCCCATACAGAAGCGCCTTTAAAAGCTCAAATGATGCCTCCAAAGAAGTAACGAGATGTCTGAAGAAAACGCTAGAGACGGTCACCAAGGCAAAGGTCTACGTAGGTATTTTCCAGAAACGCCATGCGTACTCAGATCGTTGAGGGCGGTTTCGCAGAATGCTCCTGTGCTCAAATCGATGCATTTTCAGAAACGGCAGCAAACTACTGTGCATCGTCTTATTAAAATGAACAAGGCCAAATCGAGGCATGTTATTTGTCAATCCTCCGCTCCTCCACTCCCTCGCTCATCCTTCACAAGAATATTTATTTACATCAGGAGTGTCATGTTGGATTTTCCATCGTGCTGTTGTTGGGCGTAGCATCTTTCATTTCTTTTTGTCTCGCTTATGGTTCGATGTCACGTATTTATAATTAACTTTTTTGCTTCAAAACTATTCATATATTGTAAATAAATATAAGATGTTTGTATACATTGATATAACTTTCAGTATTTTTGACATACAACAAGCATATATTAACGATAACATGATGCCATTATATATTAATATACATATTTTTGCATACAATTCTAATATTCATTATTACCAAAATTCATCTATTAATATGAAATGATATTATGTTGCAAAAAATGTTTATGCAATTTGGCATGTTAAATCTCCTGTTACAATATACTTACCACAGATCTAGGTAAACCTAAAGTATCACATTAATACTGAAATTAGTTAATGCCCTTAATTTATTCCAATGCTTTTATATGTATGTGTTATGTGTTTCTGTAGTATCCTTTTAAATATCTACACAATTTTAATTATATTCAAGTGTAACAAATAACTTGATAGAGACTTCAAGAGTGTATGACGATCAAGCTTAGGTGTAACTAAACAGAAACATTAAGAGTGTTTGAGGTCAAATTAAACTTGTTATTCTTGGTGGTTAGTTTAGCAGTACCCTGGGGAACTAAGCAACTCGCTGAAAATGACCAGAATAGTTTTATCACAGATGGATAAAAATGAAATGTATATTACATACGACTTTTTAGTTTCAAGAGCATACAAGGTGCCACAAATGTTCCTTTCCTTTTTTTTATTATCGAAGACCATATGCACAATGGACACATCTAAAGGTGAAACCTGATTGCAGTACAACTAGGGCAAGTGTGAATATATATGAGGTGATGCCGGTCTTAAGTTTGGGTGAATGACCGGTTCTCTCGTTAATATTGTGTAACCTTGGCACATTGAGTTTTGTTTGCTTAAGAAGATTTATTATATATGGTATATGTTTACATGAATAAGGAAATAGATGCCAGTTTGCTCCATTTCTAGATGTTCAATTTCTTGCGTTACACTAGTTGGAAATATACTAATACTGCCTGAGGGTTAGTTTGAATTACAGAAAGATAACCAGCTAATAACCATTCATGTCCTAAGAGATAACCAGTTAATTTTCCAACTAATACTGCCTGGGAAATATACTAATACATTCATGTCCTAAGAGATGACCAGTTAATTTTCCACAAAAGAAAAACATAACCAGCTAATAACCATCTTAACCTTTCAATAGGCAATTAAATAATGTCAGTAACTAAGACCATCTCCAACCGGACTTTCATAACTTGGCCCCTCATATGTCCCCACACAGTAGGAGCATGACCCTTTTTTATCGCCCGGGAAGTCATGCCCCCATAGTTTAATCCACAAATCCATTTTTTTGGAAATGGTAATCCAGAAATCCATACGAAGTTATGCAATGTTTAGTACATCAACTAGGCCCCGTAGTGGCGTGCTTCCTAGTAGAGCTGTTGTACGTGCCTTGTAAGTACGGGCAATACTGGGCGCCGGTGCGCCGGCCGAAACTTTCGGCCGGTCGCACCCTAGCCGCCAGATGCCACTAGCCCTGGCCGTTGAATATATAGCAAAAGGAAAAGACGATTCGCCCTAGACATCTTCCTCCTGACGCATCTCGCGCTCGCGCAGCTTCCTGTATTTCACCGTCTCGTGCAGCTTTCCCCAGCGCCGCGCTCGCCTTCCACCTCCGTGGCCCACGCTCGTCCTCGGCCTCACGCTCACCGGCAACCCGCTCTCGCCGACGCATCCTTGGCTGCCCCACACTCGTTCTCGGCCTCGTGTTCGCCGGCAACCCATGCTCGCCACCGCATCCTTGGGCACTCGTTCTTACCGGCCATGGCAACCCCGGTGGAGATGGCCACAACACTTGTTGGGATAATCCAAACAATGCCTGAGTTAGTTTGGTGTAATCGTGATCAAGCTGGCTGGGTAATTAACTAGGTAAGTTGAGATGTACGTGGGGTGGCCGGTTTGCAAGCCGTGTAGTATTAGAAATTAGCATGCATGTTACCCGTGTCCTAGTTATGTTCCAACATGAGTCCGGCCAGGAGTAGTTGTTTGAGTCGGTTTAGGTTAGCTAGCTATAGCTCGTGAGGTCATTTATATACATGGACACCGGTGCATCAGATTTGTAACACCGAGAAGAAAACGAGAAAAGCAATAAAGATTATTTTGAGGCACGACACGTGCCTCTGGCCATCTTCGTGTTGCTGCGTTCGCGTGCGTGTGTTCTGGTCCCGGTGTTTGCGAGAGCGACGGTGCGATATCAAGTGCTATAGCTAGTTCTTATACGTCAAGGCGAGTTGCGCGTATACGACCAGTTGAGCTGCAGCTTGATCGTGTGTTCGATCCTTAGGAAAAGCCAACAACACTCCGTCGTCGAGCTCACGCCGTACCTCGCCCTCAATTTGCTGGTCACAACAAAATAAATCACGGGTCGTAGCAAAACATTATGACGGTTCTAACAAAAAATCACTTCACCTCATCGGTGCTGCCCATCCCCCTCCTGCAGAAACAAATGGCGACGACTCCGTGGTCTCACAGCAAACGGCAGTGGTAGCAAAAATTGGGGCTAGTTCCAGCAAACGAAAATAAACGGTAGTAGCAAAAAAATCGGAAATCAGACGGTGTCCCAACAAAGCAAACCCCTGGTGGTAGCAAAAATTGAAGCTTGTTCCAGCAAACCAGAACGCCGGTGGTAGCAAAGATGCAAAGTTGAGGGCTGGTTCCAGCAAATCAAAAAGGCGGTGGTAGCAAAAATCGACGCTGGTTCCAGCAAAATACAAAAGGATGGTAGCAAAAAATACAAAAAAGACGCTAGTTTCAGCAAAACCAAAACGCCGATGGAAGCAAAAGTTTGTGCGGGTTCCAGCATCTGCCCGCCATGATGGTAGCAAAGATGCAAAGTTAAGGGCTGGTTCCAGCAAATCAAAAAGGCGGTGGTAGCAAAAATCGACGCTGGTTTCAGCAAAATACAAAAGGATGGTAGCAAAAAATACAAAAAAGACGCTAGTTTCAGCAAAACCAAAACGCCGATGGAAGCAAAAGTTTGTGCGGGTTCCAGCATCTGCCCGCCATGGTGGTAGCAAAGATGCAAAGTTGAGGGCTGGTTCCAGCAAATCAAAAACACGGTGGTAGCAAGAAACGACGCTGGTTCCAGCAAAATACAGAACTGTGGTAGCAAAAACATACAGAACAACGCTAGTTTCAGCAAAAAACAGAACGCCGGTGGAAGCAGAAATTTGTGCGGATTCCAGCATCTGGCTGCCATGGTTGTAGCTCTCGCCAGCATTCACAGGCTGCCGCTGTAGCTGGAAGCACCACACCTCCGCTCGCCGACAGTCATACTCTATGCACCTCTGCATCTTTGTTTGCGCTCCTCTGGGCTTTGCTGCCGCGTCCTCACGTCAGGTCTTCATCGGAGGTTGTGACTTCTCTGTCTGTAGCATTAGTCTTGGAGTCACAACGTTTCTGTCGCTTTTGTGGTCGTCTATGGGCCTCTTCTCCAGTCAACCAACACAAAGTCTGCTTCTTCATGGCCGAGCACATGCAATTCTCGCTGCATCTGCTCCAACAAAGTTAGCACTTGCATCGATAGCATTGACATAAGTATTGAAACTACCCCGCATCCGCCGCATCGACGTGATTTTTTGAACCATGATCATGAAGGCGCCCTTTTTCTTCCGTGAGGGCAACAATTTCTTTAGCTAGCACTTGAAGAACTGTATCCTCTTTATCCATGAGTTCACACATCGACATCATGTCACCATCATCTCTTTGCTAAGCCATGAGCGCCTTCACCTTCGGGGAATTCTTACATTCCAACTTGAAATGCCCCCTGACGCCACAGTTGTGACACCTGATCTTGTGTTTATCAAACTTCTTTTTCTTCGAAGCATCATCGCTAGTGTTCTTCTTACTATGTTCTTTGACGCGATTTTCGGAAAGAAATAAAAGGATCATGTCTAAGAAAGAAGCAAGGAGACCGTAGAAGCCTCCGGAGCAGCTAAAGTATTTGCTATGCTCCCATGATCTCGCCATGTTGTGTTTCTCGTGTCTCCTGCCTCCTGGTCGATCTAATCAGTCAAGCCAACACTACTCGTGCATAAGTATACGGATCAAGGGTAAGGGCTCTACTTGCGTAAGCTATTTCACACGTGAGAATCAATCCACCTGTGTGCTTTTTTGCTTAGAAGTAGTACATCTTTCCTAAGTGGGTGTAGTCTACGTTTCGGCCCCACGAGCACAGGTCCTCATGCCATGTCGCCCCAGGTCGCTGCCTTGCTCTCCCGTGCTGCTATGGCCCTGCTCTATCAGCTCCCAGCCGCCACTCCTGGCAACCAGTTCGGCCTCCACACCGACCATGAGCCCGCAAAATCCATCCGAAGGTAAACTTTGCAGCGACGGTCCAGCAAGCGACCATGGACCAGCAAAATTCGTAGGCTGGCAAGCCCTTTTCCTCTCTGATTCATTTCTTCGGTGTTAGTTACTTGCTCAACTACTGCTTTCCATTGCGCCTATGCTTGTTATGTCAAGGATAGACCTGAAATTTCTATCTTAGTTGCTGGCTGCTATTAGTTATGTGCATTGGTCCTGCTCTCTACTTGCAAGACATCCTAGACAAGATATGCGACTTTTCTTTGCATTATGACTTGCTATACTGTAATGAGATGCATTCTGTCCTTATTATGTATTGTTATGAACACTATGTCATTCTTCTATTTATTTGGCTGGATGCTAGTTGATATATGTCAATTGTCAAGTCCATGTTACATTGATGCCTGATTGTATGTTTATTTTTTCATTTTTATTGATTTATGGTGAAACACTAAATGAGGCTTATCACGCTATAGTTCTGCTATTGCAGTACTTAGCTTTTCGCTGAGCCCCCTTTAAAAGGCTAAGCGCCTAGCTTAAAACTTTAATAAATACTCCCTCCATTCCCTTATACAAGGCTGCACACACTCACATTACAGGTACCAAGGTAAAATTTAATGACCGCTTTACAAGTCAACTTTTCTTTTGATTAATTGGGATCATTGATATGCCACATGCATGCAAGAAAGGAATGTGAAGGTATTAGCTCAGTGTCATTATGGCTACATGGATGCATGTATTAAACAAGTTGCCAGTATGAGGAAACACTAGTAGAAAAGGGGGCATTGGTCCAGGCCGGATCAGCCCATTAGTCCCGGTTCTGGATACCAATGGTGGCAGGTTCGTCTGGACCTTTTGGTCCCGGTTGGTGGGACGAACCGGGACCAATGGGCCTCGCTCCTGGCCCAACACTATTGGTCCCGGTTGGTGCCATGAACCGGGACCAAAGGCTGCCCTTTAGTCCCGGTTCGCGCTACCAACCGGGACCAATGAGGTGCCTATACATACCCCATCGCGTAAGAGCAGAGCACACTGCTCTGTTTTTTCTGGCAGCCAAGGGGGAGAGGGCTTGGTGGTGCTCTAGCTCACCTCCTATGCACACAATGTATTCGATGGAATGCCCGAGCCACACTACTTAAGCTTTCTCCTCTCCAAGCTCGACCTCCAAGCTCCATTTTCATCAATATTTGTCTAGGTTTAGCGGTCCATCACGCCCCGTACCCGTCTTCTCCGCCGTCGATCACCCGCGCCGATCTCATCGCCGGCACCACCGTGGTGAGCCTCTTGTTCTTATCTTCTTTCTGAAAGGAAAAATATTCTTACTTGTATGTTTAGATAGATACTTGTATTACTTTCTTACTTTTATTATTGCATCTTATATAGTGCGATGGCTTTGGTATCCCCCGTCGGCCCTCGTCCTGTCTATGATTCGGATGTGGTATATATTACCTTTTCACAACTATTGGTTCATTTATTGTTTATGAAAATTATGCTGACCAACGTGACATAGATTTTATTTATCTAGGAGGTTGTTGAACCGGAAATTCCAACCGAGCCTATTGTCGACAGGTTAAATTTAGTTGAAGAAGAAAAACAATTTCTTGAAGTAAAAAATAAGAAAAATTGAGGAGGAGATGATGATATTGGAGTTGCATGTTGTGGATGTCGTCGATGATCACAAGATCAAGATGGATGCAATGCGCTTGAAGATTAGAAAATATGCCATTCATACCGAGGCTTGGTATCATTATGCCGTTGGATCAGTTTGTTACCTTGGTTGTGATTATGATTGCATTTGTTTTCGCATTGAAATGTTTTACATAGTTTCAATGTATGGTTTAATTAATTTAGATGCTCTGCGGAGCTTTATGTTGTTCTGTAATGATTTTCGCTTGAAGATGAGAACTATGTATGTACTTTGGTTTTAATGTGATGATGAACTTCTATTAATTTGGTCACTTAGTTATCTATTCATGATGTTCTGTAATGATTTTTGACACACTTAATTATATATAATGCACTCAGATGAACCGGCAATGGATGTACGGTAACAGACACACCTCCGAGTACATTAAGGGCGTGCATGATTTTCTCGAAGTGGCTGAGGCAAACAAGCAGAATGGTTTTATGTGTTGTCCATGCCCTATATGTGGGAATACGAAGTCTTACTCTGACCGGAAAATCCTTCACACCCACCTGCTTTACAAGGGTTTCATGCTACACTATAATGTTTGGACGAGGCACGAAGAAATAGGGGTTATGATGGAAGACGGCGAAGAAGAAGAGTACGATGACAACTATGTGCCCCCTGAATACGGTGATGCTACTAAACATCAAGAGGAACCAGACAATGTGCACGATAATGCTGCAACGGGCGAAGCTGCTGAAGATCAAGAGGAACCAGACGATGTGCCCGATGATGATGATCTGCGCCGGGTCATTGTCAATGAAAGGACGCAATACGAAAGTCAAAAGGAGAAGCTGAAGTTCGATCTCATGTTAGAGGATCACAAAAAAGGGTTGTACCCCAATTGCGAAGATGGCAACACAAAGCTCGGTACCGTACTGGAATTGCTGCAGTGGAAGGCAGAGAATGATGTGCCAGACAAAGGATTTGAGAAGCTTCCAAAGGATAACGAATTGCCCGACAGTACATACGCAACAAAGAAGGTCGTATGCTCTCTAGGATTGGAGGTGCAGAAGATACATGCATGCCCTAATGACTGCATCCTCTACCGCGGTGCGTACAAGGATCTGAACGCATGCCCGGTATGCGGTGCATTACGGTATAAGATCAGACGAGATGACCCTGGTGATGTTGACGGCGACCACCCCCCCGAAGAGGGTTCATGCGAAGGTGATGTGGTATGCTCCTATAATACCACGGTTGAAACGTCTGTTCAGAAACGGAGAGCATGCCAAGTTGATGCGATGGCACAGTGAGGACCGTAAGAAAGACGGGAAGTTGAGAGCACCCGCTGACGGGTCGCAGTGGAGAAAAATCAAGAGAAAGTACTGTGCTGAGTTTGCACGTGACCCAAGGAACATATGGTTTGTTTTAAGCGCGGATGGCATTAATCCTTTCGGGGAGCAGAGCAGCAATCACAGCACCTGGCCCGTGACTCTATGTATGTATAACCTTCCTCCTTGGATGTGCATGAAGCGAAAGTTCATTATGATGCCAGTTCTCATCCAAGGCCCTAAGCAACCCGGCAACGACATTGATGTGTACCAAAGGCCATTAGTTGAAGAACTTTTACAGCTGTGGAATGGAAACGGTGTACGTACGTGGGATGAGCACAAACAGGAGGAATTTGACCTAAAGGTGTTGCTATTCGTGACCATCAACGATTGGCCCGCTCTCAGTAACCTTTCAGGACAAACAAACAAGGGATACCACGCATGCACGCACTATTTACTTGACACCGAAAGTATATACCTGGGAAGCTGCAGGAAGAAAGTGTACCTGGGCCATCATCGATTTCTTCCGACCAACCATCAATGTCGAAAGAAAGGCAAGCATTTCAAAGGCGAGGCAGATCACCGGAAGAAGCCCGCCATGCGTACCGGTGATCACGTACTTGCTATGGTCAATGATTTACACGTAATCTTTGGAAAGGGTCCCGGCGCACTAGCTGTTCCGAATGACGCTGGGGGACACGCACCCATGTGGAAGAAGAAATCTATATTTTGGGACCTACCCTACTAGAAAGACCTAGAGGTCTGCTCTTCAATTGACGTGATGCACGTGATGAAGAACCTTTGCGTGAACCTGCTAGGCTTCTTGGGCGTGTATGGAAAGACAAAAGATACAGCTGAGGCATGGGAGGACCTGCAACGTTTGCACGAAAAAGACGGCTTGCGTCCAAAGCAGTATGAAGGTCCTGCCAGCTATGCTCTTACGAAAGAAGAGAAGGAAATCTTCTTTGAATGCCTGCTTAGTATGAAGGTCCCGACTAGCTTCTCGTCGAATATAAAGGGAATAATAAATATGCCAGAGAAAAAGTTTCAGAACCTAAAGTCTCATGACTGCCACGTGATTATGACGCAACTGCTTCCAGTTGCATTGAGGGGGCTTCTATCGGAAAACGTCCGATTAGCCATTGTGAAGCTATGCGCATTCCTCATTGCAATCTCTCAAAAGGTGATCGATCCAAAAATCATACCAAGGCTAAGGAGTGATGTGGTGCAATGTCTTGTCAGTTTCGAGCTAGTGTTCCCACCATCCTTCTTCAATATCATGACGCACGTCCTAGTTCATCTAGTCGACGAGATTGTCATTCTGGGCCCCGTATTTCTACACAATATGTACCCCTTTGAGAGGTTCATGGGATTCCTAAAGAAATATGTCCGTAACCGCGCTAGGCCAGAAGGAAGCATCTCCATGGGCCATCAAACAGAGGATGTCATCGGGTTTTGTGTTGACTTCATTCCTGGCCTTAAGAAGACAGGTCTCCCTAAATCGCGGTAAGAGGGGAGACTGACTGGAAAAGGCACGCTTGGAAGGGACACAATAATATGCAGGGATGGATATTCTTGGTCTCAAGCACGCTACACAGTTCTACAGAACTCTACCTTGGTGACCCCATATGTCGATGAACACAAGAAAAGTCTGCGCTCCAAACACCCGGAGCAGTGTGACGACTGGATTACATGTGAACGCATCAGGACTTTCAGCAGTTGGTTGGAAACACGTCTCAGAGGTGACAACACTGTTTGTGATGAGCTGTACTTGTTGTCCAGCGGACCATCTTCGACTGTTACGATTTGGAAAGGATACGAGATAAATGGGAATATATTTTACACGATTGACCAAGATAAAAAGAACACAAACCAAAACAGCGGTGTCCGCTTTGATGCAACAACCGAGAGGGGAAAGGACATGTATTATGGTTACATAGTGGACATATGGGAACTTGACTACGGACATGATTTTAAGGTTCCTTTGTTTAAGTGCAAATGGGTCAATCTATCAGGAGGCGGGGTACAGGTAGACCCACAGTACGGAATGACAACAGTGGATCTGAAAAAATCTTTGGGTACACTGACGAACCGTTCGTCCTAGCCAATGATGTGGCACATGTTATCTATGTGAAGGACAAGTCTACCAGACCGAGAAAAAGAAAAGATAAGGAAGCGAATACATCATACGATGAGCCAATGCGCCACATAGTTCTTTCAGGAAAAAGGGACATCGTGGGAGTGGAGGGCAAGACAGACATGTCTGAAGATTATGAAAAGTTTCATAAAGTTGCTCCCTTCAAAGTCAAGGCTGACCCCAGCATCCTGATAAATGATGAAGATTATCCATGGTTACGGCGCAATAAGCAAATGACACAAGCGAAGAAAAAGTGAAGACTTTCTCCCGCAACTATTATGATGATACAATGCCAACTTTGTAACAGACGAGTATATGATATGTGCGTGAAATTATGATACCATGTCAACTTTCAACTTTTTCAGAGTTCATTTGAAATGCTTTAATGTCTTATGGTTCGGCCCTCGTAATACCATTAATCCTGGTTCACTCCTTGTCAACTATGTTCTTACCAAGAACACTCTCAAGAGGGCAGCCACGTGGGCCATTGGTCCCGGTTCGTCTGGACCTCTTTTCTCTATAGGCGCATCTATGTTCATTTTTTTAGTAAAGTTAATCACAAACTTGTGATTCACACAAATTTCAAAGAATTCAAATTTTAACTATTCAAATTTAAAAACTAATGGCACTAACAGAAAGTTTATAATTTTGTGACTTAAAAGAAAAATAATTAAGCATAAACTTTAATAAAATAAATAAAAATAGCAACAATAAGTATTTTGTTGTAAGTAGAAATAAAATAAAATAAATAAAGCAACAAAGAAAACAAAAAACAAAATAATTTTTCTAAAACTAATGGCACTAACAGTAAGTTTATAATTTTTCTGACCTAAAAGCAAAAGGAATTAAAAAATAAAGCAAAAAAAGAAAATAAAATAATGCAAAAAACAAAACAAAAAAAACTTGGAAAAAATAAAAAATTGCCGACAAAGAAGAAACACCGGAATTCATCGGCAAATATGAGAAGATCATAGATCACTTGCTCGCATTTGTGGCCTACACGACATCGGAAAAGAGTAAGAAGGTGTCGGTGACAAACAAGCAAAATGCTGCGAAGAAGAAGTTTCACCATCGCACGGGGTCAGGTGGCTACCTGCAAGCCCGGCCTAAGTGGTCCAAGGCTGAGAATGATCTGCTTGATAAAGGGTTCGAACCGGAGACAATGAGATGGCTAGAACGTTGCCAGACTTGGTTCTTCGGGGCTGGCAGAACCTTGGACCCTGTATCAGGGAAGTGCCGTTGGACGGACAAGCAACTGAAAACACCAGTCACAAGGATTCGACAGTATATCCATGCAGCGCAGCAAGGGACGTTCGATCCAGACAGGGAGAAGGACGAGCTCACAATGGCCTTCGGGAAACCTGAGCACCCTAGACGGACACGAGGCACGCCAGGCTCCATTCCGTGGAAGGTTGGTTTTCCGGACGCAAGGGGTTACAAAACCCACGAGAGGAGGAAGAAACTGGAGCAGAGCCAACTGCAGGTGCTGCACGAAAGGGTAATGGGGCTAGAGGAAAAGAGAAGCAGATCGCAACAAACGACCTGCCGAATCTTCCCCCGAAGCTACCCCGCCATCTTAGCGGAGAAGCAGCGTGGCTTCCACCGAGCTGCTTCAGCTGGAGCATGTTTTGACGACTCCTGCCAGCTATCCTGTGGATGCTATCATGGGGGCTCAAAATTGCCACCTTATGACGCGATGGATGAATTTGAAGGCCAAGGCGGCTGTTGGCTCTGTTTATCCTACTGAACACGGCGCAACTTTTCACTGTCGGCCGATTCCAGAAGGATATGCCAGGGTGATGGTGGATGAAATAACGGAGGGATTTGAGGACCTCCAGCTTGACTACCCTACCGGTGAAGGGGAGACTAGGCTGGGTTCTGCTCTGAAGACTCCATGCCTATGGTGGAAGGAGCTCATCAACCTTCCGAACTGGACGCCTCCGCCTCCTCCTCCTCCTCCGGCGAGTCAGGGCACTCCGCCTCCTCCACCACCTCCTCCTCCGACGAGTGTCGATCAGGGCACTGGGCCTCCTTCTCCGGCGCGTGGCGGCACTCCGCCTCCTTCTCCGCCTGCGCCGGCGTGCCCGAGTAGCCAGCAGCCTCCTCCTTCTCCGGCGCGTGGTGGCACTCCGCCTCCTTCTCCGCCTGCGCCGGCGTGCCCGAGCAGCCAGCAGCCTCCTCCTTCTCCGGCGCGTGGTGGCACTCCGCCTCCTTCTCCGCCTGCGCCGGCGCGCCCGAGCAGCCAGCAGCCTCGTCCTTCTCCGCCTCGCCAGCAAGGGCGGAAGAGACCCGCCGCGGCCCCGGCTGCTCCGGCGCGTCGTAGTCCTTCTCCTCCGCCTCGTAAGCAAGCACGAAAGAAGACAGGCGCCACAGCCGCTCCGTCTGCTCCGGCATCTAGCAGTACAGCCGGCAGAGGCGGGAGGCAATACAGATACGGTCCACCTCTCAAGCCTCTAGAGAAGTTACCGTACGAGAGGACCGAGGAGGAAAACGCGACGATCGTGCGGGCCCACGTGAAGGACTTCTTTGAAGGGGTGAAAGCAAAGAGATATCCACCTCCGGAGGAGAAGGTAGATCCGGTGAAAGCAAAGCGCACTATCGATGCCCTGAGGAAACCACCAAAGTCTCCGCCGAGAACCAACTATGAGCGCATTACTGAACAGACATATCTCGAAGCCCAGCGGTTGGGAAGTACTGTCAGTGATAAAAGGTTAAAAGAACGAGCAGCTGGGAAGAAATTGCCCAGCTCGGCGAACAAGCACAACAATCGTGCCCCCCGCTCAATGTGTCTAGCGGCGACATCGTCGCTAATGCTCCGGGGACGGTGGCCGGTTATGGCAATCTTCGAGATTACCTGCCTGACGATCAACTTCCAGATTTCTTGGAGGTGGACGAACACAGATACGAGTATGGGAAGCCTCTCGTTAAAGATGAAAAATCTCTATCAACTATGATGCGAAGATTCCATGATTGGTACATGAAAACCTGTAGAGAGTCTGAGGGGACGAATGCTTTGTATCTGAATATTAAAAAGGAGCACGACCTCGTTGGAACTGATATGTTGACTGTTCCATTTGACGAGTTCTTCGCGTTCTTCAATCAAAAGGCCCTCGATAAAGTAACGGTCTTTTGCTACTGTCTGTAAGTACTATTTCTGTCATTAAGTCTCTATATATAGCTCGGCTCTTTCATTGTATGTATTTATAATTAATTATCATCACTATATTATGCAGATTAAAGATCGCCGAGTGCAAAAAACAAGAAATGTATGATATTGGGTTCATTAGCACAAATATCATAGATGAATTTCTGGTTGAAAAGGACGCCGAAGAGGCCGCGGGGTACTTGCTACAATCGTTGATCAAAAATCGAAACAAAGATTTAATACTCTTTCCTTACAACTTCAAGTGAGTGTTACTGTCGTGTGCATATTCGGTTTCCCTTATTACTCGAGCGAGGTTATAGTAATGTAATTGATGAGTTATGCATGCGTGCGCAGATTCCACTATGTTCTTCTGGAGATTAAGCTTGAGCAGGAACTAGTAAACGTCTTAGACTCGAGACGAAAAGATCCCCAAACCTATGCGGACATGACTAATATGCTCAACAAGTAAGTTCAATCGATCATTTATCGCACCATATGGGCAACTTTTTGTTCATCTCCTGATATCTCAAGTAATAATAATTATTTTCTTTGTCTTGCAGGGTTTGGAAACAGTTCACCATAGAAGTTCCGGGACTGCCGAAGGAGCTGCGATATACATACCCGAAAGTAAGTACTACTTTCATCAATGCCATTTATAATGCTTCATTATCAGTTTGATTGACCTCTATTTCTCGTAAAGTGCTTGTGGCAGGAACAAGGGAATAATTTCTGTGGATACTACGTGTGCGAGTTCATCTACAACACGACTTTGAAAAATAAGCGGGGCTACTCTAAAAGACAATATGAAGTGCGTAAGCAATAATATTCACAATTTCATTTTATTACACCATCATTTCTGTTGAGTTTCATTCATATATGTATTAACCCCCTTCTTCAAATTAGACGTGGCAGATGCGGGATTAACTCCTAGAACAAGATCGCATGAAAGCAATTCAAGAGGAATTGGCGGGATTCTTTCTTGACCACATCATCAATAAAGCCGGAGAATATCATGTGGAAATTGATTTCAAATGCTAGGGGATTGCAAGAGATTTTACATATTGTATATGTATGTAGCCAGTAGCGTCGGATAGATAATACGAAAACTTGTTGTTCGACCAATCTCTCGGAGAAGGAGAGGTCGATCGATCACTTCTCTCGGTATTCATGACGAACTTCTGTACTTAATGGTTCCCTTCATTTTCTTACTAGCTAGCATGTCGAGGGCCTCTCTATGTACAGTACGTAGCGTCGACCAAGCACGGACATAAGAGAGGACACTTCTCTCTATTAATTAGCTAGCTAACACAATATATTAAACACCTAAATTAACCCCCCAACCCCCCCCCCCCTTTCAAAAAAAACAAAAACCACGACCACTGAAATGCTGACGCGTGGATGCTTTTTGGTCCCGGTTGGTGCCACCAACCGGGACCAAAGGCCCTCCTGCCTGGGCTCGGCGCACCGGCCACGTGGATCCACATCTGTCCCGGTTCGTGTTAGAACCGGGACTAAAGGGGGGAGGCATTAGTAACGACCCTTTAGTCCCGGTTCAAGAACCGGGACTAAAGGCCCTCACGAACCGGGACAAGTGCCCCCTTTTCTACTAGTGAAACAATATTAATTTTTGCCTCGATTACTGTTGATGGCCTTGTATAGATGCTAAATATAATTTCATAAGGGAATCCAGGGAGTACTCCACTTTTATGTATATTCAATCACCTTTGCGTCAATATAACTTGAGTTTATCATATAATGTAGAGAATTCCCCAAATATTTATCAGATAAGTTGTCGAAAGGATAAATGAAAGCTTGGGAAGAAAATGCATTTTTGGAACATCATAAAAAATATAAAAATATATGAGGTAGGTACAAATATGAAAGGAGGCACTGGTCCAGGAGGACGCACCTGGGATTGCCTGGTGGCCAGGCACCCAGCTAACCATGGTGTCTACACAGAGTGCCTGTGACCCATATAGTTCACCCATGGTTCCCTCTCCGATCCATATCTCCTCTCCCAGAGGTGAAAAGCCCATATCAATTTTTTTTAGAATTTTTCGCACCGCCTCTGCAAGGTAGAACCCTAGTGCTCTTCCCAGAGGGCTATTTTTTTTTCGAGATTTGCCCCCTCGCACCGGATTGTTCCATTGTCGAAGAAGGCGGGGTTGGAGGAGGGGGGTGCTAGTGAGGCAGTGAAGCGGGTGATGGTGGCAGACCTAGAACACAATGGATTTGATGGCAGCGACGTATGGAATGGAATGGGCTGGATTTATTTGTCTAAATATCTCGTTGTTTTCTACTGAAACACCCCAAAAAGGTGGGTCCCAAACGGTCAAATGATTCTCCTCTTTGTTGCTGATTACATGAGTGGTGGGTCTCAAAGGGTCAAATTTGTCTCCTCATCGCTGCGGTTGACGCGATGAAGTGGTGGGTCCTATAGAGGAAGAAACGACTCGAAGAAGACGACAGCCTGACTGCAACTCGCAGAGACGGTGCGCCGGGCATATTGCTACTTTTTCGCATTTGATATCTTGAAGTTTAGGTGGCTTCCATCGAACATCTGAATTACTTAGTGGCATGAACCAAAATATTCCAAATATAAATGGAATTGTCCAAAGTCATGGGCTGCTACCCTATGAACTATGGATTGTATTATTTGACATTGACATAATAAATAGCTAGGTTCATATCACGAGGGCCACTACCAAAAACACCACACCCTTAATCGGCACCTATTAAGTAGAGATGTTTTGAAAATACTGAACATATTATTGAACAATGAACATGATATGGTTTATTGCAACCTATGGAGCTTATACTAATTTTGCAAGATGCAAATCTAGAAAACGTGTTGTTAGATAAAGTTCACAGTTGTGTGATATTTACATTAAGACTAATGTTCCACTATTGGTTTGTACGGATTGTAATTGCTGTCTCTTGTATACTCTTACATACGATGCAACCGAAGGTCTTGTCTATCATTCACTCCCGCAGTGAGTTGTGTGATATATTGCAGTACTTGGGTTTCATACTTGATACAGTGTGCCTTGTGCCATGTTTCTTCTAAGATCTTCATGCTTTTGTTGGTCTAGAAAGCCTGCTGCTTCAGACCTTTAGGCATAGTCATGTGTATAGTTTTCTCTCTTGAACTGTGTAGACACATTTCACTATCTTGTGGAGGTATTCCTTGCTCTGTTTATTCTATTCTAACTGAGCACTTTTGATTGCATATATGTGGCTTGTCTGATCTATATATGATGCCGGTTTAGGTGATAGGAGGACCAGTTTATATGTGGCAGTTGCCATGCGTGGCGTCAACGTAATTATCAAGGCACATACTGTTATTTGGATGTAGAAATGTCTTTTACTGGGGAGCAAACTGTGAAATGGCTCTGAAGGATACTCATTCTAGGCATGTATGGGCCGAATTACCAATACCTGAAGAAGGCTCTGTTGTTTCTTATATAGCTTTAACGAAAAGGTGTGGTAGCTCCCGGGTCTCCCGGCACCCCTTTATCAGACCGTGCATTCTCGCTAAGATTCGTGCTGGTTCTGACTGGAATCAGGCCATTTACAGCGTATCAGACAACTTTGTCAGCCTATTTTATTCTTTAACGAGGGTGCATGTATAGGAGTGAACAGCAACACCTTTTTCCAGAGAAGTTCCCGACAAATGTGCTGTAGTCATGTGACCTCCCATGCCTACTCTAGCTTTGATCGGCCCAATGCAGCATCCTCATCCTCTCATATTTTGTTTATTGTTTTTGCTAGCAATATGGAACAACTGTGCAGTTTTCTACAGCATACTGGTATTCTGCTCTCTCTTCTCTCTCCTCACACGCAACGCTTCTCTCTGCTCTTTTTTCTCTCTGACACAACTGCTCTTTCTCCCTTCTCTCTCATGGCACAGAGAGAGAAGAGCGCCCGGTCTCACTCTTACGAGCATAAAGCTTCCCACATGCAGACGAGCCAATGATGTGCAGTGATGGGATGTAACAGGAGGTAGCTCTCTTTCACGTGCATATAGTGGCTCATGTGTGCGTCAGTTTGCAGTAATACAAAGGGTTGCAACACTGCAAATCACGAAGTTGTGTCAGACTAGGGATCACATCACGAAGCGGGGCAATCAGAACGAACGGTGAAGATAATGGGGTGTCCAGACACCCGGGTACTGAAAAACCAGTCTCATAGCTTTAATTCTTTTCAAGCCTTGTAGTACCATCCAAAATTAGGAGGCGATTTGTTACAGTCCGAAAGAAGCTTATTGTGTGTGACCTGACGATTTTCTCTGACTTTGTATCCGGGCGACTGCGCCGGGGTTATAGGTTTTTCGCTCAAAAAGGAAAATAATGGAGCAAATTGTTGCTGGTTTTCCCTTGTGCCGCCAAACTGCTTTGCATATTGAGGGTACCATCTTGTGCCTAAATTTGGAAGTAAGAAACAATGAGATGACTACCTTAATTAGGGGTGTTATACTAATCAAGAAGAAGCTCACTACCATCATGCATCGATTTAGCTCTGGCCGCCAGCATAGAAGCCTTTGTCTGTTGTTGTCAGTTATATGTAGTCAGTTATATTAGGGCGTGATCTTTGGATGTGTGTGTTTGTGTTGGCTGTGTGCATCCTAGATTTGCAGAGGCTGGGTGTGTACTCACTATGATTGTATCCCTCGATGCTACATTATGAGTCAATAAAAATCGCCCTTTATCGAAAATATGTAGTCAGTATCGGAACCCACAGCGTGACTCTAACCCATCCCCCCTCCCTCTCGGCTTCAACGGCTCTGGTGACCCACAGGCGACCAGCAGCGGGCGTCTCTCCCAGTCCCAGCCCCCTCGTTCCATCTCCCACCCACCCTATCCTTGCTCTGTGCTGGTTAGATCCCTTCGCGTTCTCGGGTTTGGCGGCTTTATGGAATCTATGCCGCATTGTGCAGCGCCGTTGCTGACGACGCAGACTCTCCGCTCAATTCATCACGGAGCTCACAAAATTAGTTCTGCTTCTTCCTGGAAAATCTATGTTGTCTATATTGTTATGTTGTTTTGGGGATAAAGTCATTTGTTTGGGGGATATGCACAGGGCATGAGATAGCTTCAGTAATAAGCACAAAAAAATTTGATTCTTAAACAACTGAAGTGTAAAAGGACGGCTTGTGCCATTTACTCTCGACCATGGATTTTGAAGTCAAATTGGATGATGACTAAGCACTTGCTTAGTTGGCCGCCCCAGCTCTTGTTTCTTTGGGTCAGCAGAGGAGTAGGAGCAACAACTGTAAATTCCTAATCTAGGAGCAGGAGCAGGACCAGGACCAGGACCAAATTCGAACCCTATCAAGTACCCCCTCTGTCCCAAAATATAAGAACATTTTTAATAATACATTAGTTTCGAAAACGTTCTTATATTATGGGACGGAGGGAGTAGCTAATATCAAGTTTCTGTTTGTAAGGAGAAGGTTTCAGGTTTCGCTATGCTGAGAGTGTATTCTCCCTGTCCAGTATTTATGGGGATTGCATTTTTGGGTTGGTTCTTGTATGTTTTTGCAGGGCTTTTGTGCATCAATGATTTGTTTGCACCCAAGACTGATATCTGAATTTGCTTCCGGGCATATTCAAGCCGAGTTTTGTTCTTTTTGTATATGCCCTGAAGACGATCCTTTGAAAGGAATTCTGATATCTTGATTTCCCACGGTGCGCTTGACTTGCAGGCATGCTGTTCTATTTTCTGCTTGTAGGTGTGCAGGACAGCTAGTAAATTAAGTGGGTAAAGCAGGAAAAGACAGGAAATTGTGCGTCAATTAAGTAGGGTCCTGCTTAAATGACCAGCCTAAAGCAGGGCCAGGGGAAAGTACATGAAAGTGCGCGTCCATTTGAATGGCTTATACAAAGCTTCAAGCCTTTTGGAACCATGGTGCTGGCCCCAACACAAGTTAGTGACATTCATACTCGCATTAGTTTTATGTCTCTTTCTTGGTACTTGCCTCTGATTATTTACAATTGTGCGCACTAGCAACGTTGACAGTGACTCCTTAGAGTCGACATCAGGGTAAACTATGATCCTATCTTTTTACAAAATAGTTAGGATACTAACAACCTTTGATTAGAGATCATTTATGCGATTATTGGACTAATGCTAATCAGATAGGCAGGTGGTTCAGGCTGAGGCTGTCCACATATTCTTTGTTACGTATGCACACACTTTTCAAAACTGGTTGTTATATCAGCGATGACTATTACTCCCTCCGTTCCTAAATATTTGTCTTTTTAGAGATTTCAAATGGACTACCACATATGGATGTATATAGACATATTTTAGAGTGTAGATTCACTCATTTTTCTCCGTATATAGTCACTTGTTGAAATCTCTTGAAAGACAAATATTTAGGAACGGAGGGAGTATATATTAAATATTTATTAGTGGTACGTACACTAGTGCATCAGCTAGAAGTTTTTGGTACAAAAACTCCATTATGTGACATGTCATAACATGAAAATGTGCCTAGCTTACGTTCTGCACTTCAGTTATCGATTAGTGAGGTGTGTCCACCACGCACATTGGTGACTAGTTAGTTTATTAGCAGGTCCAGTCAGCAAAACTTAAAAAAGGGCAAATAGCTGGATCAGATCCACTTGACCACTTCCCATCCGCCTTGTCCTTGCCCTAGTGAGTTTATTCATTCTTGTCTGTGTTAATTGCGTAGTCGGATCAATGGACACCCGCCAACAGACACTCCCTGCTTACTTTATACCACCAATTAATGATACCCAAATTTCCTTTCTTATATCATATAATTATATACGCTGGACTTTATAGAGGCATGCTTTGTGTTTTCTGCTTCAAAGTGCGCATGACAGGAGAGGCTGTAATTCAGTGGGTAAAGCAGGGAATGACATTGATACAATAGCTGCTTTCAGATGTAAACCAAACCCAAGGAAGTGAAAAATGCTAGACGAGCGGAAGGACTAGACGAGAGGAAGTGAAAAATGAGAAGCACAGACTAGTTCGTCAGATTGCCTCTGCAGTATGTAATTTATGGATGCAGTTTGAAGGAAGTCCTATTTTCTCACGATTTCCTTGCGTGTGGAACATCTATAAGGATGGTTCCTGGAAAGCATGAAGAGGCAGCGATGGTGATGGATACCAACTCGTTGTTTGTATTAGTCACACAATGTTATCATCTGCTACTTTATACTTCAATTATCATTGGTGAGCTGTATCCATGTTGGCTACTGGTTAGTTTATTAGCAAGTCCATCTCGGCTAAACTTAAAGAAAGGGCAAGTAGTTGGATCAGACCTGCTATTGCCTTGTTGACCTGCTGTTTGGGAATTTCTGCCTCTCATTCTCTTGCAACACAACATTGCTAGTTCCTACTATCTGCCTCTCTTGCAACTTTGCCTCGTCTCTACGCCGGCTCCTACAACTCTGCTTCTGTGTAAGCTCACTACTATACTCTGATCTGTAATCCTCTACAAATCTGGCTATAGGGTTCTATTTATTATCTTCGTTGCTGCAACAGGCTAATTTATTTCGTGATTTCTCAGTCGGACAAGTTGTTCATCTATTGTTATATTCACTGGTTATTTCTACCTGCGATCCAGAAGCACTTTCAGTTTCTCATCTATCGATATTCAGGTCATTCCGCAATCTAAAAATAGTATTCTTACTCTTTGCCATCGTCTACTGATCTACCAGTAGGTTTCTGTTTTCATATCACCGTTGCAGCTGGCTAATTTATATGTGATTTACTGCTTCAACAGATTTTTCACCCATCACTGAGTCAAGAAACAATTCCGGTCCTATCTTCAATTTATTCAGACCAAAAAATAAAACCCCACAACTCAATGGAAGTTGCATTAGCTAGCGCTGCCGTAAGTGTTAGCTTAAAAGTGGCTGCATCTCCAGCCTTGAAGAAGCTCCTTGCTAATGCTTCAACGTACCTTGGAGTGGATATGATGCGTGAGCTCCATGATCTAGAGACCACTATCATGCCACAGCTAGAGCTGGTGATTGAAGCAGCAAACAAGGGAAATCACAGGCACAAGTTGGACAAGTGGCTTCAGGAACTCAAAGAAGGCTTCTATATGGCTGAAGACTTGCTGGACAAACATGAATACAATCTCCTCAAGCGCTTAGCAAAGGGAAAGGATTCCTTACCAGCCAATGCCTCCTCCATCAGCAGCACTTTTATGAAGCCTCTGCGTGCTGTGTCAAGTAGGCTGTCCAATCTGAGCTCAGAGAACAGAAAGCTAATTCAACAGTTAAATGAACTGAAGGCTACCCTGGCAAAAGCCAAGGAATTCCGTGAACTGCTCTGCATACCAGCTGGTTATAATGTAGAGAGCTCCACCATACCATCAGTTGTTCCTGAGACTACATCAATACCACCTCTGAAAGTGATTGGTCGTAACAAGGATCGCAACCATATGATAAATCGTCTTACCAAGACAACAATTACTACTAAATCTAGTACACCTATGTACTCGAGTTTGGCTATTGTTGGACCTGGAGGGATCGGAAAGTCCACCTTGGCACAACTTGTTTACAACAGCAAGAGTGTAAAAAAATATTTTGATGTGAGAATGTGGGTAAGCATATCACGCAAACTTGACGTACGCCGTCATACACGGGAGATCATCGAGTCTGCCTCTCAGGGGGAATGCCCACGCATTGACAACCTTGATACATTGCAGCGCAAGTTGGCAGACATACTGCAAGACTCAGGGAAATTCCTCCTTGTGTTGGATGATGTTTGGTTTGAACCTGGCAGTGAGGGGGAATGGGACCAACTGTTAGCACCACTAGTTTCCCAACAGTCGGGAAGCAAAGTTTTGGTAACTTCTCGACGGGATACATTTCCAGCTGCTCTCTGCTGTGAAGAAGTGCATTCACTGAAAAACATTGGAGATGCTCAGTTCTTGGCACTCTTCAGACACCATGCATTCTCTGGACCAGAAATAAGAAATCCGCAGTTGCGTGAAAAGCTGGAAGGTTTTGCAGGGAGGATTGCTAACAGGCTTGGAAAATCTCCTTTGGCAGCAAAAGTTGTGGGTTCCCAATTGAAAGGGAAAACATGTATCACAGCATGGAAGGATGCTCTTACTATAAAGATTGAGAAATTCAGTGAGCCCGTGAGAGCTCTGTTGTGGAGTTATGAGAAGTTAGATCCATGTATTCAGAGGTGCTTCCTATATTGCAGCTTGTTTCCAAAAGGCCACAAGTATTTAATTGATGAGTTGGTTCATCTTTGGATGGCAGAGGGCCTCATTGATTCGTGCAACCAAAACAAGAGAGTGGAAGATATTGGGAGGGATTACTTCAAGGAGATGATCTCTGTTTCGTTCTTTCAACAATTTATTACGGAAAAGGTGACTACTTCATATTGGAAATTTGAGACTCCCACATACTATGTTATGCATGATCTCCTTCATGATCTAGCAGAATCACTCTCCAAAGAGGACTACTTCAGATTGGAAGATGATAAGGTGACAGAAATACCGTCCACTGTTCGACACTTATCGGTTTGTGTTGATAGTATGAAGATACACAAGGATAGTATCTGCAAGCTACATCATTTACGCACCATTATCTGCATAGACCCCCTAATGGATGATGTAAGTGACATTTTTAATCAGGTACTACAGTATTTGAAGAAGTTGCGCGTGCTATATTTGTCCTCTTACAGCAGTAGTAAGTTGCCAGAATCTGTTGGTGAGTTAAAGCACCTTCGGTATTTGAACATCATCAGAACACTGATATCTGAATTGCCAAGATCATTGTGTACTCTTTACCACTTGCAGTTACTTCTATTAAATGACAAAGTTGAGAGTTTTCCTGAGAAACTCTGTAATTTATGGAAATTACGTCATCTTGAACATCGCAAGGATTGGCATAATGATATAATAGACACGTCATACAAAGAAGCACCACATCGAATTCCAAACATTGGCAAGTTAACTTCTCTTCAACAATTTGAGGAATTTGCTGTGCAAAAGAAAAAAGGATATGAGTTGCAACAACTAAGGGACATGAACGAGATTCGAGGTTGTTTAAGTGTCACAAATCTTGAGAATGTCACTGGCAAGGATCATGCCTTAGAATCGAAGCTGCATCAGAAAAGTCATCTTGGCAGATTGCGACTTGTTTGGAGCTGCAAAAATAACACGAATGCAGAGGATAGTTTACATTTGAAGATTCTAGAAGGACTGATGCCACCGCCTCAACTTGAGGATCTTGTAATTGACGGTTACAGATCTTCAAAATATCCCGGCTGGTTACTTGATGCTTCATATTTTGAGTTTTTGAAATCTTTAAGCTTTGTTAATTGCACTGCATTACAAAGCCTACCATCCAATACCGAACTATTTAGGAATTGCTCTTCACTTGTCCTGTGCAATGTGCTAAACCTTAAGACATTACCTTGTCTTCCACTAGGCCTTCAAAAGTTACAAATAGAAAAATGCCCACTGCTTATATTTATTTCCAATGATGAGGTGGAACATCAAGAGCAGAGAGAAAATATCACGAGTATGGACCACTTGGCATCACAACTTGGTTTAATCTGGGAGGTGGATTCAAGATCAGATATTAGGAGTGTACTCTCAGTGGAACAATCATTTCTGAAGCAGCAGATGATATTGATGCATGCTGATGTGTCACATGTTCAAAATCTTGAAATTGCTCTAGAAGTAGAGAAAGATGAAGTATTGGTAAAAGAGGATGTCATCAATGCATGGACATGCTGTCACGAGCAAAGGATGAGACTAACATATGGAAGGAGCATGGCGTTGCTGCTGGTTCCACCATCAAGACTTCATGAACTTCATCTTTCTTCATGTTGTATTACAGATGGAGCTTTAGCTGTTTGCCTTGATGGCCTGGCATCACTGAAAAGTTTGTTATTAATCAACATTATGACTTTAACTGCACTTCCTTCAGAAGAGGTCCTCCAGCATTTGAAAAAACTGGACTTCTTGTGCATCGAAGATTGCTGGTGTCTGAGGTCATTAGGGGGCTTACGAGTGGCTACCTCTCTTTCATATCTTCTATTGAGTTACTGCCCTTCTCTAGAGTTGGCACATGGAGAAGAATGTTTTCCATTATCCCTTGAGAGGCTCACTATACGGAATTGCATGCTTGCATATGACTCCCTCTATATTGACTGGCCGCAAATGAATGAAATTCATATAAGAAATTGCAGAAGCACCACATGCTTGTCTGTTGGTGGCCTTGCCTCTATTAAATCATTCATACTGGCGCACTTACCAGATTTGTGGATGCTCGAAGGATTATCTTCCATGCGATTGCACAACTTACATTTGGTTGATGTACCGAAACTCATCCCCGAGTGTATCTCACAGATTCGAGTCCAGAGCTCACTCTATATTAGCAGCCCCATGATACTCAATAAGATGTTCTCGGCTGAAGGTTTCAGTGTTCCGGCATTTCTCTGCCTTCAAGGATGCAAAGAACCATTTGTTTCATTTGAAGAATTCGCAAATTTTAAATCTGTCCAAAGACTGAGATTCAGTCTCTGTGAAATGATTTCCCTGCCAAAAAATCTGAAGTGCTTCCCCAATCTAAATATGCTCGACATTGTTAGCTGCCCCAACATATCATCTTTACCAGATCTGCCATCCTCCCTCCATCAGATAAGCGTATGGGGTCACTGTGAGCGCTTGAAGGAGAGTTGCCGATCACCTGATGGAGAAAGTTGGCCAAAGATTGCTCATATTCGCAGGAAGTACTTTTTATAAAGTGTGATTTTGATTCCTACATACAAATAAACGGAAAGGTAAATAGCTCCCGTCAGCCACGTTTGCACTCTCAAAGATATATAGCCCTTTGTAACATTACATTTCGTTATTTTGTTTTTCCAAAACTCCGTTTACTTCGAATTCTATTAATTTGTTTACTTCAAATTGATAGGAGGCCCATGATCTTCGTCCTCCAACAACCTGGTACGAGCTGGAGTGCTGCCCTCAGGCTGGCTCATCTTATAGTTCAACTATGTGTCCTACGAGTACTTCACTGGCCGGTTTTGATCCCTTCGGTGGGTCTCCTGCTTCGCTGCTGATATTCTTGACGCATTGCCTCTTGCACTCGGGCACCTCTTGTCCTCTGGTGCCACAATCACTGATGTTGGATTTTGTATTCCTGTTGTCGGTTATCTTCTCCATGCTTCATCAACTGAACAATTGCCGGAAGTAGTTTCTAATTTGCATCTTGCTTTGTCGTGCTGTCGTGTTACCATCTCCTGGAGTATGTCGTACTTCTGGTTTGTTCAGCGCTTGTATGCTCTTAGATACCATGTGACTGGAGGTCGCTTTTATCATTCACTCCTGTAACGATGTCTTGCAGTACTTGGGTTTCATAGTTCATACAGTGTGCCTTGTGCCATGACTATTTCCGTTGCATGGTGGAACTTTTGTTTTGGTCTTGTGCTTCAGATTGCAGGGCATGTGTGCTCTGTTTATTTTTCTAGTTGCTCATTCCCTGTTCTGTTTACTGATCTCATGTACTACATATACAGCCCTGACATCATGTATACAGTTTCCTGTGTTGAACATGATACACACATTTAGCTATCTTTTCGGTTGAGGTACGTCTGAATTAGTGCTGACCGGCAAAAAGCAAGAACATGCAGAAACTGTTGGTGTGCCATTTGGTTCAGCAGCGACGGGACGGTTAGAGGATATATAGAAACGGCCATGCCCTACTCTGTTTATTTGGATCGGCTGACCGGCAATCAGCCGATCCCCTACTTTGTTTATTTATCTCGTGTATATAGTATGAGACATATCAGATAACTGTTTTTTTGCTGTTCCCCCTTAATTTGTATGAGAGCAAGGTAGCCATGCTATCACCGAAATGTGTATATTAACAACGTAGACAACGTAGACAATGTATGTAAAGATATGAGGTGAAGTTCAGTGATAAGTTCTTAACCCAAGTGTAGTGAAATGGCTAAATTGGTTAGTGACTAAACACTTCCTTAATTAGCCATCTCCTTGAGCATCAACTCTACAAATTCTGATTGTTTGTTTGTTTGGGTCAACAGAGTAGTATGAGCATCAACTGTACAAATCCTGATGCAAACCCTGGCTAGCTGCTAATTCCCTGCTCTGTTTATTGCCTCAAACATTAGGCTCTGTCATCACCTGTTTTCTGATGCCGAGAGACCATACGGCCTGTCAAACATGGCCTGTGTTCATATGGTCGTACGCATACAGCCTGATGCACAAGTCCCTTAAGCTCTCACAAAAGACGCAGAACTAGAGCGTCCAGCGACTGAGCGACAGCAACAAGGAACACCAAGTGAGGAAAGTCTATTCTAAACCTTGAATTTGTAGGCCTCGTCGAAAACAAACCTCCATCTCTAAATCCCTAAAGTTCATACCCTATACTCATCGATCCCGGTCAATCTTGACCTCGAACCTGTTTATATTGGTTTGGCACACTAGGAAAATAATGATCCCGGCCGGGATTACTCTCTAGTCTCACTGACTGCACGGGACCACATGTCATATTCATCTTCCCCAATCTCTCCATTCTCTCTCTCTCTCTCTCAACCACGACATCTCCTTCCTCAGGCATGGTGTCATGGTGACGGGCTGCCATTGGCTTGGACGCCGCGGTGTATCTGCCAATCGAGCCGTCGTTGTACCCAACCGGCCATGCTACTCCTCAGGCGCCGCTTGATGTCGTGCAATGCAAGCCACTCCGTGCTCCAATAGGCCGCACACGCGCAGCCGCCACTGGCCCTGCTGCTGCCGTCTCCGCCTGTCAGAGCGTTGTTGCTGCCTCCGCACTGCACACTGATGTGGAAGCTATGTTTTTGTGCCTGTTGCACACCACAGTGGGTCGAGCCACATCCACATGCCGCCCCCGTCGGTAGTCTTGCTGGCCACACGGTGTGTGTGAATCACCGATGATTTTCATGTACAAGGGTAAGTGGGTAACAACAGAAATCGCAGCTAATTAGCATTACACAGGCGTGTGCGGGAGCATGGAGCGCTAGAGCACCGTGTTTGCATCGGCCGGCAGCATGGCGAGCGTCAGATTCGGGTGTGGCTGTTGATGGGGAACGACCGAGTCGATGGTGCCGTTCCAACAGCCGCGACGCGCCTTGCGGCACGCAGGGGCCCCCTGCCACGCCGAGGCGCCGCCGCGCTCGCCTGTTGCAAGCGTTCTTGGCCGCTGCCATCTCCGTCGCGTGGCTCGGCTCCATGCTTGCTGTGTGTGCACGCCAATCCGCCGACCGCAGTGCCATGCCGGTACGGCTACCTCCGCACGTCGAGCCACTTGCGGCCACGACCACGAGTCGCCGCCCCGTACGAGCTTGAAGCGTCACTATGCACTGGCGCGAGCACCTTTGTCGCTGCCTGCCGAGGGCTCACCGGCTCACATTTTTGAAAAATCATAAATTTAAAAAATTGTTTCAAATCTCTAAAAAACTAAGTCCTTCATAATTTTTTAAAAAATAGAATGAAAAGCAGTTGAAAAGATGGAGATAAATACACCAGTGGTACACCAAGTTGCATCGGATGAACACTTTGGTGCCTAAAGTTTAAAAATACATGAAACTGGCACAAACTTATCTCATGCTGCATATACGGTGCAGTTTTCATTTATAGATGTCGATGATGCATATGTGCGTGCCAGGGTGGCGTCTGGGGACATTGGCAGTAACTGGGCAGGGGTAGAGTGTCATTTTCTCAAACACCGCTAAACTAATACAAAAAATTGTAAAAAGCCCTCCTGGACAGTTGGGCCCACCGGTCAGTGTACGCAGGGATAATTGATATGCAAATGAAGGCCACACCGGTCAAATAGTAATGCACCAAAAAATTTCTCGCTACCAGCTTGCTACAATTAATCTGGATCAGCTAGCCAAATAGCGTGCGTCCGGTGCCTTTTGCCTCCGGTTTGACGCAACTAGTGTCAAATAGGAGGCACAAGAACTATTTCTCGCTTAAAGCGAGAGCAGCGTCCATCTTGCTGCTGGGTTTTCTCCTTCATGAGAATACTGAGCCAGCCCATTTATCCTTTTTTTAGTCGCTATGTTTTTAATCGAAGATGCTCCCTCGCGGGTCGTTTTATCATTCATTTGTACTGGTTTTGGCCCGATCTTTCTTCATGATTTTTTTCTTTTTGGTCTTTTCACTTCTTCACTATTTTTTCTCTATTTTATGTGGTTTTCTTTGTTTCCTTATCAGCTTTCATTGATTTGTTTTCATTTTTTCTTCGTTTCCTGTTTGTTTTCTTTGTTTCTTTCTTGGTTTTCACTAGCTTTTTCTCTTTGGTTTTCTTTGTTTCTTTTTTAGTTTTCATCAGGTTTCGTTTGTTTCTCGGTTTTCACTCTTTTACAGTGGTTTTCTTTGTTTTTTTTCTTTTGTATTTGTTTTTTTTCTGATTTCGTTAGTTCCTTCATCTTTCTTTGTTTTCTTGCTGGTTTTCTTTGTTTTTCTTATGATTTCTCTGGTTTCTTTGTTTCTTTTTTGGTTTCACTCATTTTTTTCTTTTATTTCTTAATTTCTTTGTTTTTCTTTGGTTTAACTTTTATATTTTCCTTTATTACCTTTTCTGTTTTCAGTGTTTCCGTTCTTTTGCATTTATCTTCATTGATTGTTTCTGGTTTTATTTGCTTCTTTAAGTATTCATTGGTTTTCATCGTTTTTCTTTGTTGGTATTCATCGTTTATTTCTTTTCTTCAGCACATGTATACTTTGTTCGGTACACAATGTGCATTTTAAGTGTACATGTGAACATTTTTTTTGACACACATTCACCATTTTTCAAATACACAATGTACATATTTTGTCAAATACAAATTCTGAACACCTTTTTGAATAGATAGTCAAAAAAATCTAACTACCACTTAACTTTTTAATGGCAACACTTTTTCCCACACAATTTATATTTTTATATACATCAGGAAATGTTTTATATACATATTGAACATTTTAAATACATAACTAATTTTGAAAATATATGTTTTTGGATGTCTACTTTTATTTAATGTACATTGTACATTTTTTGCATACATCCAGAACAGTTTGTATGCATGTTTAATATTTTTAAATACATGATCAACATTTTATCATGCATACTGTATATTTTTTGTATACATTTATCATATGCATGAGATACGGTTTTTCTATATACATTTTAAAATGCTTGGTTTTCAAAAGTTTGAGTAATATTTTTGGATGCTTTATTAACATTTTCTAAATACATGATCAAATTTTTTGTACTGTTTTCTTTATATATAAGAAAAAAAATTATATACACGTTTTAGATTTATAAAATGCTTGATTAATGTTTTTCAAATGGTTTATGTTAAGTGCTTTTTGTAATATATTGTTGCCATTAATTTTTTGGAAGAATCACTTGAAGGTGTTGTCCCCGGCTCTACAATTACAACATTCACTGCGATTCATGGTGGTGGCCCTGGAAAGTAAGTAGATACATGACTCCACATAGCTATTATATATGTTGGAGAATCATATATAGTTGGTCTATGATATATTTAAATAAGAATTCATGCATGCCCTATCTTCAACAGGACTGTATGTCATTTTTGGACCGGATGAATGAACTGCCATCCAAAAATAAATGGCTCGAGTCAAAGGGATTACCATCTGTATTAAGTAAGCTGGGGAGACAGACATTTCAAAAACTGTTTGAGATGGTATCCTTATATCACAAGGGGAACAAGTGTTTTGCTGGTAAATTTGATTGCAATGATATCATATACTCCCTCCGTTCCATAATATAGTGCCTATAGATTTTTATAAAAGTCAAACATTACAAACTTTGACCATGTTTATGGAGAAAAATAGGTACGTCTAGAATATCAAATGCACATCATTGGATACATCGTGAGTTATATTTTCAGAATGTACATGTTTGGTATTGTAGATGTAGACAATTTTCTCTATACACTTGGTCAAAGTTGGTAAAGTTTAACTTTCACAAAAATCTATAGACACTACATTGTAGAATGGAGGAAGTACGTATCATGGAGAGATACTTACATGATTGATCCCTATGTGCATGCGCTTGCCGTGGATTTCACCACGACTGGATATAAGGAGGACATTAAAGCTTTGGGTAAAGTACTTGAAAAGGTGTGCATGGAGAAACTAGATCCTTCACAAGCAAAGATAGCTTACGTCGCCCATTTGCTGAAAACTATGAGGAAAATGCCATCGGGTGCTAAGTCATCTCAAACATTCAAGGCATTCATCAGAAATCACCCTTGCATGATGACATCCGCCAGTCGACAAGGACTTATATCGGAAGTGCACACTAGTAGAAAACAGGGCTTACGTTCGGGCCAGATAAGCCCATTAGTCCCGGTTCAGTCAGGAACCGGGACCCATGGGCCCATTGGTCCCGGTTTGTGAGGCCAGGGGGGCTGCCGGGCCTCGTGGGGGCATTGGTCCCGGTTCGTCTGGCCCCTTTGGTCCCGGTTGGTGCGACGAACCGGGACCAATGGGCCTCGCGCCTGGCCCACCATCATTGGTACCAGTTCAAGCCATGAACTGGGACCAATAAACCAGCCAGGGGAGAGGGCTTTTGTGTGTAAAACATTAAAAGCAAAAAGAATTTTCATAAAATAAATAAAAAAATAAAAAAAAGTAGAAACAAAATAAAATAAATAAGTAGAAACAGAAAAAACTTTAATAAATAAATAGAAACAAAATAAACTTTAATAAAGTAAAATAAATAAACTATAATAAAATAAATAAAAATAGCAACAGTAAGTAGAAACAAAAAATAAAGCAAAAAAGTAAGAGTTTTCATAAAATAAATAAAAAACAAAAAGAAAAGAAAATAAATAAGTAGAAACAAAATAAACTTTACTAAATAAGTAAAAACAAAATAAACTTTTCTAAAACCTCTAGTATTATTGAAACTAAAATTATATAAAATTTATGCAACTAAAATTATCAAAGTATTTTCTATTCAAAACATTAAAAGAAAAAGAATTTTCATAAAGAAATTTTTGTTAGAAACTTTACTAGCAAAAAGAATTATCATAAAGAAATTTTTTAGAAACTAAAATAACAAAATATGTTTTTGAATATAATGATAAAACACAGTAATATTAAATAGCAGGAAAAAGAATCACTCAAAAATCTGTTTTATAGTAAAGCTATTCAAAAACTAGTGATTCACACAAATTTCCAAAAATTCAAATTTAAACTATTCAAATTAGAAAACAAATGGCACTAACAGAAAGTTTATAATTTTTATTACCTAAAAGCAAAAAGAATCACTGCAAAACTAGTAAGTATTTTGCTGTAAGTAGAAACAAAATAAAATAAATAAAGAAAATAAAAAATAAAAATAAAAAAAGTGCCACCTAAAGGGCCACCACGGCCTGAATACGAGTAGAAACCCAACAATGGGCCAGGATTCAGGCCCGCAGTAGGCCCAGTAGGCCCACAAGCACATAGTGAAAGATAAGGCCCGAAACCTGCAGTTGAGAGGAGCTCGAGAGGGTGGGTGCAGCAGCGCTTATAAACCACTCTCGAGCTCTCTCAACTAGCAAGGTGGGACTAAACTTTGGCCGCGACGCGGGCAGCACAGGTCCTTTGGTCCCGGTTGGTGGCACCAACCGGGATTAAAGGGGGGGCATTGGTACCGGTTCGTGGCACCAACCGGAACTAAAGGGGGGTATTGGTCCCGGTTGTTGCCACCAACCGGGACTAAAGGCTTTGCTATATAAGATGACACTTAGGAAATTTTCACTTCTCATCTCGCAGTTGCCCCCGACGACACCGACGACATCGACGCTGCTAGGCTGCCCTAACGCCCCCGCCGTCGCCGTCGCCGCGTCGTCGCCGCTCGCCGCCCTGCCTCGATCGCGTCGTGCCACCCCGCCCGACACCATCGTCGTCGCTGCCGCCGCCCCTGCCCCGACACTGTCGCCGGGCGCCGCCCCTTCCCCGACCACACGCTGCCGCCACGTTCGGTCCGGCCAGCCTTCCTCTCATTTTTTTCACATATATGATGTTTTTTTAGATTATATGTATATGTGTGATTATATGTATATGTATGATTATATGTATGTGTGTATATATGATTATATGTCCTGTTTTTTTCCAGATTTTTTGTTCATATATATGATGATTTGTTTTTTGCATTTTTATAAAAATGTATATATGTATGTATGTTCTCTGTGTATATATGTTCATATATGCAAAAGTTAGATTTTAGAAAAGTTTTCTATGTATGTTCTCTGATTTAGTGCATTTTAGGTTAGTTTGATTTTTAGAAATTTTTATATATTTAGGAAGAAGGAAGAAGAAAAGTTTTATATATGCAAAAGTTACATTTTAGAAATTTTTATATATCTAGCTAGGAAGAAGGAAGAAGGAAGAAGAAGAAAAACTTTTATATATGCAAAAGTTACATTTTAGAAAAGTTTTATCTAGGAAGAAGGAAGAAGGAGGAAGAAGAAAAAGAAGGAGAAGAAAAAGGAAAATAATAAGAACAGGAAAAACGAGAAGAAGAGGAGGAGGAAGAAGAGGAGAAATAAATAAGAAGAGGAAAAAAAGAGGAGAAGAAGAAGGGAATACACTAGTGCAGAACCGGGCAATAGCACCGGTTCGTAAGGCCCTTTAGTGCCGGTTTAGGAACCGGCACTAAAGTGTGGGCACTAAAGCCCCCCCCCCCTTTAGTATCGGTTCAGCACGAACCGGTGCTAAAGGGCCACCACGTGGCACGAGCCAGCTCCGGGGGCCGGGTACTAAAATGTTTGGGGGGGTTTTTGGTTTTATGATTTCTTTTTCATTTAATTTTATGTTTTCCATTTTAATTCTTTTTCGTTTCACCCGCAGATATATATATAATAACTCATGCATGCTCGCATCATACATCATCATATATAATAACAAGTCCTACTAGCTAATTAATCAAGCATCATCATACAACTTCTACTCGTTATTAATAATAAGTCATATGATCATCATCCTCATAGTCATCGAACCCAATCCTACATAATTGTTCTTAGCACATGATCATCAGTATCAGGTAGGATCGGACCTAAACACACTTAAGGTAAAATAGCATAAAACAATATAAACCCTGACTCTCCATTATGAAGAATGGAGATCATCCTGTCTCCAATTCTTGCGCCTCGCTTCCTTTTGCTTCCAAGAAGCTCCTTACGACTGTCCATACATTTTTTCCATCCTTTGATTGTCATGTCTCCACTTCTTTTAGAAATCCGGTATGGACAGTTGAGATTCAGAGGATGACCTGGATATATGTTCAAAACACGAACGCTGCCGCCATTCGATACATCAAATGAGGCACACAATTCTCTGGGATAAGCTGTTAAAAACATAGTAATAACTTCGTAATTAGCAATGATGTACTAGTTTTAGAAGTACACAAAAGATGCACGGATGTCGTAATAGTAAAAAAAACTTACCAGGGTATCTCCATGGTAGTTATCAGAGTTCAACACGTGCACTAGTGGCACGTATTGACCATAATGTTGAGGAGTTCGATTGTAGATATTGTAATTCTCAATATCATTACAAAATCCAACCAGATGAGTTTTCTCCTTGTAAGTTAACTCAGAGCCATCGGTGTAGTAAGTTCTATCTACCATATTCTGCACATTCTTTGATACTTCAAAATAAGCTGTCAATGGAAATAAGCTGTCAACTATTTTGAAATGAACAATATAAGTTCTATTAATAATTAACTATGTTTGAGAAACTCACATAGCGGTAGAACTGGAGGAGTATCAACAAGGACCCAAATGTCCATATTGTCTTGCTCGATTTCAGGATCACCAAGATCCATGGTGACAAGCATACCCTCATCAAAACCATACAATTTGCAAAATGCTTCCCAATTTTTGCAACCAAAATGGGTTACGCTCTCAGCATTATACAACTTTACTTCAAAATCCACATCATGATGGGTCCTTAGGTGAATTTTCTTCGTTTCAAAATTTTCATGGTCTTCAAAACCCATCCTCTCCAAGACATAGCGTCTTGCATGGCATGGGATCAACTATACTCGAATTGTAAAAGATGAAAATTACACGTTGAAATAGTTGAAGTCATGCTTAATTATGAAAAAAAAACACTTGTCGTCGTTGCGTACCGTTTTAACTTCGAAAGTCTCCTCGAGCTTAATGCTGAAGCGCCGACCATTGTCCAGGTGAGGCCTGTCGCACTCACCTCGATCGTCGTGGCACCAGTCGCACTCCCCCGGGAGACTTTCGTCGTCCGATGATGACATTTCCTATACGTTCATAATTCAAAGACTAAATTAGATCATTATTATTCAACTAATCATATGCATATGCCTTGCATATAGTGCTCTCAATTTGACTAAAAAGAAACTAGTTCTATTAATTTTCTTGCTAAAATAAACTACTTCAACTAGTTCAACTACTAAGCACTTACTATAAATAGAATAATGTAGTACTTATACTCAAAATAAACAAGTTGCCCTCTAACTAAGTCCATTAAACACTTTCTAACATAATAAAAATTCTATGACCAAAATTACAACAAAAAATTCATAAAAATTCTATGAAAAATTCTATGAACTAGTTATATTAACTTTTTATCTAATTCATCTAACATTCGACATTAATCTAACATTTATATAAACTCAAAATATATAAAAAATTAAATAAACAAAAAACTCATTAACAAATAATATTTTAATTAGATCATCAAATATCAGATACCTAAATTTTCTTACTAAAATAAACTAGTTATATTAATTATTGAACTAGTTCAAATCTCATATACCTAAATAAACTAGTTCGACAATTTTCTTACTAAAATAAACTAGTTATATTAATTATTCAACTAGTTCGAATCTCTAGTTCGACAATTTTCTATCTAGCTAATTCATCTAACATTCGATCATCTAATTAACTTTTCTAAAAACAGAAAATAAGTAAAAAATGTGTGTGTGTGTGTGTGTATGTGCATGTACGTATACGTATATGTGTGTGTATATGTGTGTGTCCCCAGTGCGCCGCCTCACGCGTCTGTCGAAGGGCGGCGACGACGGGCGGGCGTGACGGGCGGCGGCGTCGTGTGCGATTTACGACGGACGGCGGCGGGGAGAGTGAGAGAGACGATACCGCGGCGAACGACGAAGGAGGCGCTAGGCGTTCGGGCGGCGGCGCGAGACGACGATACGACGACGGGCGGCGGCGGGGACGACGACGCGCGACGGACGACGGGCGGCGGCGGCGACGACGGGCGACGGGCGCGCGCGAGAGGTTGAGACGAAAGAAGTAGAGATCTAACTGAATTTTCGCAAGTGTTGTATATATAGGAGAGGCCTTTAGTACCGGTTGGAGCCACCAACCGGTACTAAAGGCCAACTTTGGCCAGGCCAAGAGGCGGGAAGAGCAGGCCTTTAGTACCGGTTGGTGGCTCCAACCGGTACTAAAGGGTGGTCTTTAGTACCGGTTGGACCCACCAACCGGTACTAAAGGCCTTGCGCTGCCACCCCGCAGTTCGCAAAGTTTAGTCCTACCTCACCGGGCGAAGGGCAGCCGCACTGGTTTATAAGCCCAGTCGCGGCTGCCTCTTTGAACTCCTCTATATAGCAGGCTTGTGGGCCTAATTTCTGCGCGCTGCCCTGTGAGTCTGCTGGGCCTTTAGGGCCTGTAATTGCACGCCTGTGCCGTAGCAGGCCCACAGGGCAGCGCCCCAATTTTTTTTATATTTTTTTCTTTTCTGTTTCTTCTATTTATTTCTTCGTAATTTTTTGTATAGTTTTTTCTTTTCTGTTATATTTATTTGTGAGTAGTTTTTCATCTAGTTTGCCAAAATTCAACATTTTCAGAGTTCATTTTGTAGTGATTTTCAATTTCACGGTCATTTTGTGAATGATTGAAAAATAGCAAATATAATTTTTTCTTTTCTGCTTTATTTTTTCTTCTATTTATTTCTGAGTAGTTTTTTCTTTTCTGCTATATTTATTTTCTTCTATATATTTCTGAGTAGTTTTTTATATAATTTTTTCTTTTCTGCTATTTTTCTTTTCTGCAAAACTTGATGGTCAAAGTCTGGAGTTATAACCAAAGTTTTAAAAAAAGAAATTCTGGTGTTGTAATAAGTTTTAAAAAATAAAATGCCTTTGTAACAGATGAGTTTAATTTCGTCAGAAACCTGACTACTTCGAAAGAGATTGTTCAGTTTGTAAACGAAGTGCATCCAGTTTTAGCCGTAAGCCTCTCTACTTTCTTGCACATGCTATGTGGGTGAAATAATGATACCATGCCAAGTTTCAACTTTTTCAGAGTTCATTTGTAGTGCTTTTCAATTTCCAGGTCATTTAGTTCTCAAAACAAATCATTGAATGCATGAAAAATAGCAAATGAAGGCAGAAATGGTTGAAAGTTGATGGCGTCGCTTTGAATGGTGCATACTGAACGCACAAAAATTCTGGAGTTGTAATAAGTTTTAAAAAAT